>PVKM010017329.1:0-26009 GCA_004027735.1 Carollia perspicillata
GGAAAAGCATCTTTGGTAGAGTAAGTCATGGAGAGTTTCTGTCTGCTGGAGTGCAGGTCTTAGTTGCTGAATAATGCATGTTTCATGTATGTTGAATCGGTTCCAGATTTATAAAGGCTGTAACAGTAGATCTTGTATATTGCATTTTACTGTCATCTTTGCCAGAACGAGCAGAAGAAAAGATGAAACTAAGGAGTCTTTTTTGTTTCTTCTGGTCAGAATGAGAAAAGTTAAGGTGGCAGAAAATAATGAAACTATTTGTTTAAATATGGTTTTTGTCTTCTCCATCTGATTTCATTTATTCATGTCACTCCAGATTTCCATCAAGAATTGAATTCAAGGCGACATTATTTTACATGTCATAGAAAAGTGTTGTAAATTGTTATATGTGTACAGATGGGATTATACACTCAGGCTCAAAGTTATGCTAGGAGATCAATACCACATATGAAACTGAATAAAAAGAGTGGTTAGGATAGGAGCTGGTGTGGACACTTGAATACGTATCTTATGCTGTTTTCCAGGAAAAGGTGACGTATTCGGAGACATCTTCTGGAAGGAAACCACCCTTGCTCACGCGTGTGCCAATGTCCGGGCACTGACGTACTGTGACCTCCACATCATCAAGCGAGAAGCCCTGCTCAAAGTCCTGGACTTTTACACGGCTTTCGCAAACTCCTTCTCCAGGAATCTCACTCTTACTTGCAATCTAAGGAAACGGGTATGTTGTCTGGACCCACTTCTGCTTATCATACCCAGGGGGTTGACATGTCCTGCTCTGTTAGTGGAGGCTTGGGAAAGTTCTTTCATTTTGCAGCAATGTGAAGTGACATAATTTTTCCCTTTCTTTGCATTTTGTTTACTTTTTAAGAGAGGAAAAGCCCCTGAGTACAGCTAAAGATTTTAATCATTACTATTTAAGATGCAGAATGAAAAACAGACTTGAGGAAAAACAAACAAGCTGTGCTATAATGTAATTAGTCAGTTCTTGGGGTTTATAATACTGCCACCAAGTTAATATTTATGTCTCTTTATTATGTGGATTTCTTTAAGCTGCTGAGGTTAATCAAACTGGTTGCCTGTTTTATTTTCCTGATTCACTTTAAAACCTTCTTCTCATTTAGTAAGCAATTCATAAAGTTTTTTCCCCAATAATTCTTTCTAAGCACACTATCTCAAAAAATAATTGGCCACACTGACATATCCTACAAATACATGTAGGAATTCTTTACTTTGCCCTTGTGTTGCAAGCGGAATCTTCATTGCCATTTTCCTTCTTATGGATGATGTAACACAGATTTAATTTACATAAAGAAATCTCATAGCTCTGGTTTATAGGTCATTGGACATTGACTAGGGCTCTTTTATTGCCGAGAATAAAATACCCATTTGGATAACTGCATAAAGGGAATTTCATGTAAAATGATTGCCTGTCGACTATCATGAAGTATTTTGAAATAACAAAACTTCTCTTCCACTAACCCCATTAAACAGAACCTTCCCTGTAGTTAACATGGAGGAAAAAAGTCAAGCCAGGAGACCAATTAACGTCTCTGCTGTGGGAACAGAAAAATGAACATAAGCAAATCAATGTAATTCCCTAGTTAGGGTTCTAAAAGAGGATTCGATTCAGAAATCATATTCGTACTAGCTGTGTCACAATACTTGTTCTGTATCTGAACAGCATTTTCAGTCTGTATTTTTGTTGACCAATAGCTGGCGAGCACCCACAGCCTGCAAGACAAAATGTGAAGAGCTGTGGAGAGCACACGGACTAAATACAGAGTTCTTGCCTCAAGGAGCCTACAGTCCAGTGTGGATATTATGTGAAACACTGTTTGTAAAACATGTTTTATACATGTGATTGAAAGTTAAGGTAGTGATAAATGTGGAATAGGGTTGCCAGATATAGTCTAAATGCGGGACTTTCTTGCTTGCTCATTAGGGACTCTGAGACCCTTTTAGTGCTAAGCAAAATGATGTCTCCTTTGGTTTATGCTCTATCTTCTCCAATGACAAACTCTTTTCTACAAGGCAGTCTGTTAGACAATTGAAGCTCTTATAAATATATTTTCCAATCTAAATTTTGCCAGTTTGCGAATCTTTTTACATACTGCGAGATTACCAAAATACCTACGTTATTCTAGTCCTCAGTACAGATCTTGTTTGTCATTGTCCCCTTCAAAGCGTGTCGTTTACACAGAATCTCATCTTATGTTTACAATATTCCCGTGGAAAAAAAGAGCAGTTATTTTCTCTTCAAAACACATAAGGAAAGTCAGGCCCAGAGGGATTATTTATATTAAGTCACCCACTGATATGTTTGCAATGCAAGGTCTCAATGACATAATTAAGAATTCATCAGTAGAAAACAAATTTTGGTACTTCAAAATGAATTCATCACAAGACTCCATTGCCTTTTTTCTTTTTTTTAAGTATATTTTATTGATTATGCTATTACAGTTTTCCCAATTTTTTCTTTCATACATCTGAACACATGCACACACACATGCACACACACATGCACACACACATGTGCACACTCTCACATCTGAGCACATGCACACACACAGGCACACACACAGGTTATAAGAGCTGAGTGCACATACCACCAGCATGCCCACTTCTGATAGGAAGAGAAGCTAGAGACAAAATGCATGTAGTATTTTTAAGGGGGCCTGGGAATGCGCACCTGCCCCTGCAGATGCCGCTGTGTGAGTTACATCAAATGGCTTCTTCCCTTTTTAACCTGTTCCCTGTTATAAGCTGTGTCAGTTTAAATAATTGTTTTCAGTGTTTCTGAAGTCCATGGACAATCTTGATGCATTGGACAAAAATGTAGGGGCAGGTGTATTGTCAGTCAGTGTCACTTTATTCTCAGAAAAAAAAAGAGAGAAAATACACTCCAGTGATTCATGAGAATAGCTACCATTTTGAGAGCCTATTTTACAGCCATGCATGTCAATTTATTTTATATATAATAACTAATCTTACTAAATATCAACCACCCACAGACAATACTCCCCTGTATAATCTCTAGTTCATCAATGAGGAGGTTCAGTTCCAAGAGTGAGACAGCTAGTTGCCAAATAAATGATGAGTTAGGTCTGCATTTGAATCCACCTCTGTCTGATTCAGAAACCTGTATTCCTTTTTCTCTTTTTAAAAATATATTTTATTGATTATGGTATTACAGTTGTCCCATTTCCCCCCTTCACTCCCCTCCACCCTGCACACCCTCTCCCACCCACATTCCCCCCTTTAGTTCGTGTCCATGTGTCATAAGTTCTTTAGATTCTACATTTCCCATCCTATTCTTGCCCTCCCGCAATTTTCTACCTACTATCCATGCTACTTATTCTCTGTACCTTTTCCCCCTCTCTACTCCTCCCACTCCCCTGTTGCTAACCCTCCATGTGATCTCCGTTTCTGTGATTCTGTTCCTGTTCTAGTTGTTCGCTTAGTTTTTGTTTTTGTTTTAGGTGTGATTGTCAATAATTGTGAGTTTGCTGTCATTTTACTATACATGTTTTCAATCTTCTTTTTCTTAGATAAGTCCCTTTAACATTTCATAAAATAGAGGCTTGGTGATGATGAACTCCTTTAACTTGACCTTGTCTGAGAAGCACTTTATCTGCACTTCCATTCTAAATGAAAGCTTTGCTGCATAGAGCAATCTTGGATGTAGGTCCTGGCCTTTCATGACTTGGAATAATTCTTTCCAATTCCTTCTTGCCTGCAAGGTCTCTTTTGAGAAATCAGCTGACAATCTTATGGGAACTCCTTTGTAGGTTACTGTCTTCTTTTCTCTTGCTGCTTCTAGGATTCTCTCCTTCATTTTTATCTGGGCTAATGTAATCATGATGTGCCTTCGTGTGTTCCTCCTTGGGTCCAACTTCTTTGGGACTCTCTGGACTTCCTGGAAGTCTATTTCCTCTGCCAGATTGGGGGAGTTCTCCTTTATTATTTGTTCAAATAAGTTTTCCAGTTGTTGATCTTCCTCTTCCCCTTCTGGTACCCCTATAATTCGGATGTTAGAATGTTTAAAGATGTCCTGGAGGTTCTTAAGCCTCTCCTCATTTTTCTGAATTCTTGTTTCTTCATTCTTTTCTGTTTGATTCTTTCTTCCTTGTGGTCCAGTGCATTGATTTGAGTCCTAGTTTTCTTTCCATCACTATTGGTTCCCTGTGCATTTTCCCTCATTTTACTTAGAGTAGCCGTCATTTCTTCATCTAATTTGCAACCAAATTTAACCAGTTCTGTGAGCATCCTGATCACCAGTGCTTTGAACTGTGCATCTGATAGGTTGGCTATCTCTTTGTTGCTTAGTTGTATTTGCTGTGGAACTTTGTTCTTCCCTTTGGGCCATTTTTTGTCTTGTCATGCCTGTTATGTATGAGGGGTGGAACCTTAGGTGTTCACACAGGGCAGGGCAACCCAGTGTCTGCATTGTGATGCTATATGTGGGGGCAGGGTCTGAGAGGGAACAATGGCGCTTGCTCCGCTCTGTCACATTTCAGTCCCTTCCCCCACTTTCCCCAAGCAAACTGGGCCTTTCTGGTGCTGATTCACATGTGGGTGGGCTTGTGTGCATTCTAGGACCCTGTGGGTCTTTCCAACGAACTCTCCTGTGAGGCTGGGAGTTTCTCCCTGCACCTCAACCCCTACAGGTGTTTTCAATTGGTGTTTTGAGGCTTTATTTCCTGGCGCTGGGGCCCTGGGTTGCGAGGTCTGTCTCACTCCCCAGTTTTTGCCTGATTTATTTGCGTGCAAATGTGGGACCATCAGGTCAGCCAGCTGCCTTGCATGCAGTGCCTCGCTTCATAATTGCCGCCTTGCTGGGTCTGCCCGTTGCCACCCCGAGCCCAGGGTCCACTTGCTGCTGTCTTGCGTGCCCGGGGTGCCTTGTGCACCTGGTGCCTCTGCTTTTTGGGCCTCAACCCCTCTCTGCCTAGCTTCCCGACTCCGCCCCACCTATGGGTCTGGACGAATGTGTCTATTTTTATCTTCTTGGTTGTCCAACTTCCATACAATTCAATTTTCTGTCAATTCCAGTTGTTATTTTTTTCTAAATTGTTGTTGTCCTTATTTTGGTTGTGTGAGGAGGCAGTGTGTCTACCTATGCCTCCATCTTGGCCAGAAGTAAAAACCTGTATTCTTTAGATTATACCCAGTTGCATTTGCATTGTCTAAATAGCTGACTCTTTTTTTTTTTTCCATGACAATATCACACAGACACACTCTGAGCAATTTACAGAGTTTCTAATTCATTCAGTCACTGTTAACTTTATTCCCAAACGAGCTATTAATAAAAAATTATTTTGTTCTCATTGCTATTATTGTAAGCATTCTTGCAACAAACATTTGTTGTGAATTATATAATTAAAACTATGTCGTTAGTGTACTACTGATACCTCATAGCTGTCATAACCATAATTAAGGGTGTGCTTACTCCTAGTAAGTTGAGGGAGCAGATTTGGAGCCCTGGTTTTCAGCCATCATTGATTATAGCTTTGGCCACATGAGCAGATAGGTGGCCAGGTGAGTGGTTTGTCCAGTGTGCAGCTCCTGGGGGCTGCCACAGGACGGGATGTTACAGTGCTTTAGCTGCCTGCCTTCATCCTCCTTAAAAAAAGTAAGTCTTTTGTTATGCAAATATAGCTCTCACTAGACATTCTTCAGCTCCTCTCTATAATATCCTAGAACTAAAACTGGTAATTTCATCCAATAATTAGAGCAGGGGTTGGCAAACTTCTGTCAAAGACCACGAAGTAGATCTTTTGGGATTTGAGGGCCATGTAATGTCTGTCTCACTTACTCCCCCTTGCCATTGCTATGTGAAAGCAGCTGTTTCAGCTCTGGGCTGCCGTAACAAAAGACCACAGACCAGGGGTGCTTACACACCAGGAGTTTATTTCTCACAGCTTAGCCCAGTTAAGAGGCCTTCTTCTGGAATGCCGAAATGGTGTTTATTAACTTAAGAACAAGCTTGTATGTATGGGTCTGAGAAGGCAAGTGGCACACCCAGCACGGGGGATAGCTAAATTTTAAATGATTCTGATCAGACTTTCAAAGAAATTTTTGCAAAATCACCTAGCTGTTATACAATGATGTTTATCATTTGTGTAAAGGAGTTAACATGGCAGGCATGATGGCTGAACTTTGGAAGACATGCTTATAAAGTGGGCCCTTGGCTGGTATCTGGGAACTTGCATTTCAAGGTTCCCATGACTCTGATAAGAGTGGCTCACCATGCCCTCACCATTTATTCATACAGTGTGGTTTATACTAGACATTTACTTCCTGGAGTCTGGAATTGTGACACCTGTGAGGCCGAGGATACCTGTGTGACCAGCCTCCACCAAAAATGCTGGCATGGAGTTCCAAACAGCATCCCTGCTGGCAGCATTTTATAGGTGTTGTCACAACTCGTTGCTGAAGGAATTAGGTAGCAGACCTTTGGAGACTTGTGCTTAGCTTCCCTTGGACTTCGCTCATGCATCTTTTTCCTTTGCCAAATTTGCTTTGTATCTTTTTGCTATAGTACGTCAAAGCCGTGACGATATGTTGAATTCTGTGAGTCCTCTTACCAAATCATCCAACCTGAGGATGGTTTAAGACTCCCAATGTACCATTTATAAAGGTTGGTTAGAAATGTATATTCTCTGAGGTCCTGAAATCTGTCTATATCTTGGTGATTTCACTATAACTTTTTTCCATAAAGATGCTGAAACCTACTGACATTATGTTTTGTGAGTATAAAGAATGAAGTATTTTCAAATTGGTGGATATATTTGTCCATGAGGCTGTCAGGAATATTCCTTTTCCTTGAAACCTAAAATAAAGGCTACATTAACACTTCTAGCACCATTAAGTATGGCTGGGATTTTTAATTATCTCTAAACATCTCTTTTACTTGCAAAATATCAAGAACATACTTTCCTCCAATTCACTGTTTAAATAGGGTGAGTGATGAGTTCTATTTGTTATTTCCTGTACCTTTTCTGGTGAGACATTTCAATAAAATGTGGCATACAAAGTATTGGCTGGCTCAGTGTATGTTCCGTATACATCCATCACTCCCCTGTTGCTCACCTCTGGGATAGTGGAGATAAAAGGCTGAGTGCCTGCTTTCCAGGAGTCTGCAGTCTAGTGAGAAAGTCAGGTGAATAATCATAATAGAGCCAGGTAAGTGCAATGAGAAGGCTACTCTCAGGACACCAAGGGGGCATGGTGGGGATGAGTCTATTTCATCCCAGGAGACAGGGAGGGAGGGATTCCAGGAGGTATGACAACACTGGAGGTAGAATTTTATTTCAGAGAAATATTCTAGAGCAAGGGAAGAAGATCTTGTAGATTCTGTAGTTCAACTTACTTTTGTTAAAGATGAGAAAAATGAGACCTAGAGAATTACATGATTTGCTTAAGTTCATTTAGCTAATTAGCTTCAGAGGCGGGATTGGAATCCACACCCTTTGAGTCCCATGCTGGCTGTACTTCTGCTATTTAGCCTGGATTAGAATCATCAGGTAGAAGATTGTGAGTAAAATGCAATGATTTATCATAGGGAAGAAGGAAGGTATATAGCATGAGTTTTCATGTGATTTGTGGATTGATTTTAGTGCCTTCCACACTGTGATTCAGAATAAAACTAACAGTGGAGCCAAAAAATCAGTTCTAGGCTGTGTTCAGAGTCCAGAACAGGACTCCGAGGCTCAGCGTGAGCCGGCATTTATGGTGTGGCCACAGCAGGCATGGCATGCGCATCTGGAAGGGTCTTGTTTCAGGAAAAGCATGCAACTCACATGATCAGTATTGTCCAAGTGGTGCTGCCGAATGCGGTAAAATCTTGCTTTGCTGATAATGCTGTGCTCTGATATACTCTTTGCTATCTTGTCAATACTTTTAAGAACTACACTGGCTGCTGTACCACCTCTTATAAGCATATATAAAAAGAAAATTCTCACATTCAACAAAACGGTTATTCTTTTCACCTTTGTATTTTGTTGTTTTATAAGAGGTTAGCACTTTCACATTAGAAGTTATGAAAAATACTGACAAGTTTACTGCCAAATATGGCAATTGAGTACTAAAATTTGTTGACTTTTAAAAATGGAAGAAGTAAAGGAAGAAAGAAAAGAAAAATGCCTCTGCATGCAGAACTGGGGAATTCTGAGCCCTGGTTGGCAACAGAAGCAGGCATAGAATGAGCCGGCGTTGAGAAGAACTCTTGATTAGAAAGGACAGTTAAGATTATGATATGGCCAATTTCACAAAAACTCAAATAAATATATTGATAACTGAAATTTGAAAAAAATGATGAAGATTGAACAATGTCAATACAAGCTAAAATTGTGTAATGAAGTGGGGTTCCCTTTTGCAGGCTGTGTCCCTTATATTAGTGAGGATAAACACCTCTTGTGGACATGGCCAGAGGATTATTGTGCCTTTTCATTCCATGGTTCTGCTGAATTTGATGCTGGTGTAGTCAAATTTTTTAGCCACATGGCTCCAGAGGAAATGTTTCTAGCATATCTACTGTTGTCATGGAAGGGAGCCCAAGGGACACTGATTGGAAGTGTTGCCAAATTGACACTTGCCCTTTAGTTGTGGTCTCAAAGAAAGGCCTCGTTGTTGCCTTGGGGACCCATCTTGCTTCTGGTTATGGCCCTTTTCACGGAATATCTCCATACCCCTTAGTTCAAGACACGGGCTAATCTGGGCTCCTTCTACAATATTCATTTAACCCTTGTGTTAGTCTGCTCAGACTTTCATCACAAAATAACACAGACTGGATGGTTAAACAGACATTTTCTCACACTCTGGAAGGTAGAAGTTCAAAATCAGGGTACAGGCAGGGTCAGAGTCTGGTGAGAACCCTCTCTTTGGGTCACGGGTGATTGCCTTCTCACTGCAAGCTCACGTGGCCTTCCCTCTGTGCACGCACGTGGGAGAGAGAATGAGCTCTCCGGGTCTCTTCCTTTAAGGGCACTAATCATACTGGATCGGGGCCCCACCCCTTTGACTTCATTTAACCTTAACTGCTTCCTTATAGACCCATCTCCAAATACAGCCACACTGGGGGTTCGGGCTTTGACATATGGATTTGGTGGGGGAGGGCAAAAAACATTCGTTCAGTAACAACCATGTTTGCTGTTTGTTTTTAAAATTAAAATCAAAACAGCTGAAATGGGTCTACATTACTAGGGATGTGCAGCAGCAGCAGCTTCAGTATTGACTTTTGTAACTTCTGGGCAATACATAATTATCAGTCCTAGCAAAATGTTCTTTCTTGCACTCCTACAGTAATTTAAGAAAAGATTCTCATTTAAACTTAAATAAATGGTCCCCTAATGATTAATACAAATTGAAATTTGGAAAAACAGAACAGAGAGGTACTTGCAGCATCCCTTTTATCCCTTAAGGCCAGAATCCCTTCCTGTACATGGTCCTGTTCTTAAACAGAGAGCAGCTGAGCCCAGCTGGCAAGTACACAGGCAAGCATAGCACCAATCCTGTTTTCTAATGTTCCAGGAGTAAGAAATAGCGGTTTAGGCTCACTCTAGCATTGGAACAGGCTAGAACTCAGCTACTGTTTTTGTTTCCAGAAAGCATTCTTATCATGGTGAATCCAGTGGCTTTTTTTTTCTTTTCTGTGAGCAATGAAGCATCTGTGTAACAATTACCTTTTGTGGATGGAAAACATGCTGGAATTAGCTACCAGACAGACAGAGAGGACTTATGCGGTGTCCATGTGGTGCAGACGGCATGTATTTCGGTAGTGGCATCTTTGAAGAAACAATCTAGGAAAGGGATAAGGGGGTTTCCAACTTCACTCGTTTCTTTTCATCCCCCCTACTGATAACCACACTGGTATGTCAGTTAAAAAAAAAAAGATGGGAACGCACTCATTCCAGAAATCTGTAGTTTTTTAATCCCATGAGAAAGACATTACTTGAAACATTGTCTGCAGTTGGGACCAATGATAATATAGATTCCATAAAACCATGAAATATTCCATAGTATCTATGCTTACTTTTCCTGTAGCATTGATTGTGGTGGTTTCCTATTTTTATTTTTGTTTTTGTACCTAAACAAAGAGCTCCATAAAGTAAATGTTTTCCATAATCTCGTTGTTGCCAGTAAGCACAACGGTGCTTGCCATAGTGCAGTGAGTGCATCAGCGAATGAATGAAACACATCAGTGAACAGACACGCCGCCCAGGACAGCTTTCATCATCGCCGATTAGAATAATCACTGTCCCCCAGAAAAACAAATGATACCTTTGACAACTTTGGCAAAGAAATTACGAAATAGGATTATGAAAATGACCATTACTAATTCTTGTTAAATCACAATTAGAGTTAACTTCAGCTGTGGTTTCTAACATGCAGATTCTGCCACAAGGTTGCAGCTTGGCATGTGCTTTCAGATTAGCACAGCGGTTCTGACATCACTGTTGAGTGAATTAAGCTCACCTGATGCCAAGGGCCATGATTTCTGGAATAGTAACTTGATCTTTTTCTAAAGGACTTACCGCACTTGAATCTGAGCAGAGAGTAGTTATAAATCTCATAACCTCAATTGATCATCAGGATTGCAAATTCACTGCCAACTACTGGCCTTGCCAGCAGTAGCTCTGCTCACGTAGAACTCTGAACCCTCCCACTGAGCTACATCCAAAACGATGTAGCTCACTGCCTGGCAGTTTACACCATGTAGCACCTTATCTCATTTGAACTTCAAATGAGGTAACCGGGAGTGAGCTAAGAGAGATGCAGTGATTTGCTTGTGGCCACACAGTTGATAGCTGCTCTGAGGTTTCAACCACAGTTTCCCAGCTCTGGGCCGCCTCTCATTCCACTGATGGTGGTAGAGAGAGGCTGACTTTCAGCAATTCCAAGAGTTTGTTGTATGCATTTAGATGAAGCAGAGACCTAATTATGCAGTCTCTGAGCCCTTATGCTGCTTCTATTTAGGGCTCTGTGTTGGCCCACCTCCAGACAGAATAGCCATTTTTTCACATTTAGTTACCAGCACTTAGGTTCACAGAGCCTTCACTCTTCAATAACGCCTCCAAAACAGTTACTTAAGGACAGAGTTTCCCAAGTTTCAGAGTGGGGACAGGATTCAATAATTTACCAACATACTCCAATTACATTACCTGTTGTTTGACAGTGCCTTTTTTCAAACTAGAGTTTATTCTAGATCACAAGAAAATACGTATTTTAGTAGTAAACAAGAAGGAAATGAATAAACATGTAGTAGACTGAAAAGTATTCATCTAACATAGTATAAGAAGTAGACATTTTATAAGTTATTTTTCTTGGGAATCCTCAGTGTATCCAACAATCTACTTCCAAGTGAAACGCTTCAGTGGGTGTTTTGAATTAGGGCTGCATCCTGCTTTGCAGTGGTGCCCTTCTCACAGCATCATAGCTGGATGCCAGACTGTTTATTCCCACTATGTCTGCCACTTCTTAGTCCTCAACAACTAATGGGAGGGGCCACTGACAGTATGGTGCTCTATCACACCACCTTTATTTGAAGGAAATACCCCTTTTGGATGAAAAAGCAAGGATTGATATTAAGACTGAAATGCATGTATTATTTTCTTTCCTAATGCCTTTTGGTATTGATTTAAATTCGGCATGCATGCAGTTCTTTAATACACTAACTTACCTTTTTATGTCTCTTTTTTGGTACTTGCTATTGTATTTTTTCCATTACCATTTATCTCCCTTATAACCACCCCTCTGTCCCCTCAATCACCACACTGTTATCCATGTCCATCAGTCCTTTTTCCTTTTTGCCCAGTCGCTCCACCACATAACTACTACTCTCTTCTGGAAAAAGAAATCAGTGGATATTATCTGTGGCTGAAAAAATATGAAATATATATGCTATTAAACTAGGATCTGTTCATGGATTTGAATTTTAGTATATTTTCAGGCAGAGTGCTTTCGGAGGGTTCCTTGCTCCCCAATATGTAACATAACATCTAAATTTGATCATGTAGTTTGTCATTTTTGGGGGTTCTCCCTTCGCTTTTTTGACCCAAATCCACTGGCTCAGCCTTTGCTGTGCTCTGACTTCCTGAGGAAATCTACTCAGCAGACATGTATTCAAAAGGCTTCTGTGTTGCTTCTGAGAGTAGCTTTGTAACAGTTTACAACCATGACATATTTTGAGAAGCATTTGATTATTCAAAAGGGAGGGGTTCAAATTGTTTACAGTGGATGCAATATTACAGTGAATTCAGACTATTGCCAAAAAAGTAAAATAAATATTATAACAGCATGCATTAATCTATATAGAATAGAAAGCAGTTTAAAACACTATGTACATTTTGCAAATGAGAAAACAGAGACTGCTCTGTCACTGTGGTTGACTATTAGGAGCAAAATTGTATCTGACTTCTTAGAATGTCCATTTTTCCCCTCAACTGGGAGGTGCATTTCATAGATTTTGACATTCCAATCAAGTTATCTTTTCCCAAAGGAATCAAATCAAGTCATTCTACTCAATAGCCAGAGACACTCAGATGACCCAGCGAGGCTGCAACAGTTTCACCCAGAGAAAGTCATTCATATTCTGCCTCTTCTCTCTGAATCAGGTTCACCTAATTCACCCAACATTTTCAGAAGTTGGCGTTCGATGTAAGTGGAGTTTGTTCTGTTCCACAGTTTAATGCCCTAGAGAGTAATGTCATTGGTAGAAGTTCAGTAGAGGTGCTGTCCCTTTGGGAACTAACAATCACAACGGAAACGGCAGAGTAAAAACTCTAACCGCTAGTTCTGCACATATGAAGTAGCCAGTTTTCACCAACAACAGCACACAGGTAACGCGGGGCATTGAACCCTGTCTGGGAATTTGCTTCCTTCTTTTAACAGGTGCCTTAGCAACTGCTTTAGATGTGCTTGTGGACTGCATCGTGATTCCAGCAAATTAAATAGGTAGGATGTTGCACAGGTCCTTTGAGAGCTAGTCTCCCTTGACAGGAAAACTTGCCATGCCTGCCCTAGAGTGAGAGAACAGGGCTTCCTAATGCTCAGAAATTCAGAAACCAGGGTGGAGAATGACCCGCTTAGCCATTGTAGAGTGTGCTGTTACCCGAGGAGGGTCAGTTGTGCCAGTGGAAAGCGAGCCTGAGAGATCAGATCCACTTGCTGGATTTATGACTTTGTGAGATGAGGCTGACTGCCTGCCTGTTGACAGTAACGTTTCCACACCTGAAAGTCACTCAGCGGCTTGTTACTTGAATGAAATCCCACACCAGGAGGACTTTCTCTGTAGGCTGTTGGGATGGAGCGGGGAGGTGGGGAGCCAAGAAAGTGCCTGACAGACCTCATCCCCATTATTCTAATGCAGCTGAATTCTCCGAAGTGTTTGCAAAGAAGGTCCTAATGTGAACATTTGCTCTCCCAAGAAAAAGTTGAAGGTAGATTTGGATTTGGTAGCTTTGCCGAGCTGAAAAATCTCTGTTATTGGGCTCCTGTGCCATTCTGCTTAGCATATTCCTTTAGAGAGGTGTTTTTAATTGTGAACCAGCAATTCCATGGAGCTTGGCAACATTAATGAAGCTTGAGCAATGCTGAGAGAGAGACAGTGCGGGGTGGGGGGGGGTGTGCACAGGGGAGAAGAGACAGAGAGAGAGAAGGGTGCTTTACAAATTTAAAACTCACTCAGAATGAGTTTGTTAGCAGAATAAACTTGCAACAAATACAATTCTATGAAAATGTGTCTGATGCTTGACGAGTAAGTCAGCTTTATTACACCAGAGTGAGAGACTTGAATTTCTACCTTTTGAGCCAACTTTATAAAACAGACATGCCATCTCTTTACGGATGCATAGGGTCCCTCCGTATTTTCCATGGTTAAATATCCATATCCCAGGAAAAAATCATAATTCATGCCATGGGGTCTAGTGCCTATCTCATAGAGATGTGAGTGATAAGTGCGTAGAGACTACTCCCCGTGAGGTCATAGTGACGACAATAATGATGGTGATGAAAATGCTGACAGAAATGAGTTTTGTGAGGGGCAATGTCAGACTGGTGCTCCAGAGCCTCTCCCACGATTCTGGAGCAGAGAGAAGATCAGGCTGGGGTCTGTCAATCACTGGTGATGGTAAAGTAATGGAAATGTTAACAGGGCATCCAGGTCTGATCTCTTTTGAAGCTAGAAACCCCATTTTGTAGGCCAAATGTGTTACATAGCGGCAGGGAATTCTACACCCAGTAATGGAAGGTGCTGAGAATTGCGGAAATGAACACGTCTGCGCTTTCCCAGAGGAAACACCCACTTTCTTCTGTTAACAGAAAGCAGTATGTACTGCCACCTCTTTCTAAACTCCACACATTCAGCATAACCTCTATAGGAGTAGAATCACAAGTGTGGTCCTAACCTTTGATACAATGATTTGGCTCATTATACATATTAAGAGAACAGATGGGGGTTGTGATATCAAATCTCCAGTTCATGGCACTTTAACTCATGGATTGCATGACTCTAATTGAGGTTAATGAACTAACTTCCACACTCTGTTTTGTTGTGTATGTAAGATTAACATTAGCCAATTTAACTTGACCTAAAACTCACATTTTCACTAGAGGTTCTAAACTCATCCTAAATTCTATCTATCAAGGTTGGCCATCTGAGCACTCTGCTATCTATGGGAAGACTGTCCCCTTACAAAGCCCCTGTGGCTATAGAAACAGAGTTATTACGTAAATGTGTTCCTCTTAATGGGAGACACTCAGGGGAGGCATTGGGGAAAATAGAAAAGAGTTTTCCAATCTGTGTGTAGTATTAACCCAGTAGTTTTGTAAAACAAGAGCTAAGTTCACTCTTTTATTTAGAACCTCAAGCTAAATTTAAATTGCACTTTTAGAAGTAAAAGGCAACTACATTTTGCTTTCATAAAAATTTTAATTTCACCTGCCTTTAACATGATGGCATCTTTGAAGAATTTAAATTTTTAAATCCTATTTTAAATGCTATTTGCATCTATTCATTTACTCATAAAAGAACATAATAAAGAGAGGCCACTAGTAGGGGAAGAAAGAAATATTGCTTTGATAAGCTCATTCCACTAGTCAAATTTGTCAAAGAAAATGTGAATTAATATCTTTCATTTTTATAATATTCCCTGAAAGAAAAATCACTTATTTTATTCATGTTTGACATTTTGTGGTAAAGGTAAAATTCATTTTTAATGAAAAATATTCTACAGGGTTATTAATTAAAAGAAATGAAGAAGGTGAGAACTGTCATTTAAAAAGAGCAACTCGCGAATTAGAGAAAGCTTCCAGTCAAAAATACAACTCAGTGAAGTTCTCTCAGGATTGATGGCTGGCTGGGCAGTGACCGTGACCCTCATCCTGCATCCTGCATCCTGTGTCCTGCATGCCGAGGACCTATGTCACCTCGGTCTAAGGTGTTTTTGCATCAAAGCTTTGGTAACATTAGAGAAGTAGCTCCTTGAGTTTACTGCTTAGGTCATTTATTTATTATACTTTTCACTTTTGTTTTATTGTTCTCACCAAATTGTAAACTGCTTGAGGTCAGGGATTGTGAATAATGTAATCATAACACCTAGAGTAGCACTTTGTACTGTAAATGTTCCAAAAATATTGGCAAGTGAGTGAATCAATATTTGAGTGTCTCCTGTTTGGAAGAAGACTGAATATAGTTACTATTACATGGATTTATATTCCCCCAACATAAATAATGTCTCTAAGAAAATATTAAAGTAGCTCGATTGTTTAACTTGCTGAAGAGAAGCTAATACTATAAAAATCAGCAGAGCCAGGTTATGAGAAAATGGTAATGAAAATTTGAAGATTTCATACTTCCCTCCCACCTCCGAGAACTTCTAATCTTGCCTTGATCCCCAACCCCTATACTTTATTCTCCACCTAGCTTTCTGGGGCTTAGAAATACCCACTTCTCTGTTGTCCCTGGCATCTATCTTTTGGGACATGGTAGAGGTTTGAGGGATCCAAGACAGGTAACCTCTATGGCTATCCCATATTTGGAACCAATGCAGAGATCAAAATATGACTGTCACATAATTAGAGATTATGGCCACAGGGCTTTATCAAGTGAACTTTCTAGGACTTAACCTTGAATCAGACAGATTTACCATTCAGGCACTGGTCTGGCTGGTAAGCACAGCTCTCCCCACTGAGGGCAGTAGAGCTTGCTCAGCTAAACCCATCGCACAGTAGGTAGGCCCAAATGCTTCATCTCTGCAGGAAGGACAGCTTCTGAAGGGGAGAGGAAGTGACTGGGCTCTGTTTCTTCTTCCAGCCTCCCCAACCAGAGAGGTCACTTATTTTCTAGGGAGAAGAAAGTGAAAGATGGAGGAAAATGTTGGGAATATGAATTGGCCTTGTAGAAGTCTCACCGTTTGGATACATAATTAAGGGAGAGTAAGTGTCTCCCCTAATGAGTACAAATGGGATCATAATACCTACGGATGATTTACAACATATAGGTATAACATATGCACAAATATGTTAATATTTGTAGTGTGTGTAATATTATTAACATGGTTAACATTCATCTATGTTAACATATTAAGGTATGTTAACATTAAAATATAATACGTGTAAAATATTAAAATATTTTAACATAATATAATATGCTAACATTATCATACATATAATACTATATACATTTGTAACATGTATACCATTTATAAAAATGCTTTTGTAGGTATAAGTATGTGACACACAGATACATATGTGGTATTCCACACACATGTATTTCCACTTTAAGAGGTTACCCAATTTCCACCAGTGGAATTCGAGGCAAAATGCCTTGTCTAATATGAGTTGCCCTGCAGGAAAGCAAGCGGTAGAGCTCCCTGTGCTAGACTCCAGGGCAGATCAAAGACTGCCTCTCAGAACTCTGCTGATGTTTCCGGAGGACGCACCCTTTACATCCTCCCTGGTTGCTCACCCAATTTCTCCCCTTCTCCCTTCATTTCACCTTCTCCCCAACAGACTTTTGGATTAGAAGGTGTTCTGAAAGTTGTCATGATTTACTTAATTTGTTTCGGAGACTCTGATGTTCTAGACCTTAGTGACAGGCATATGGTATGGCAAGAAAGTTTCTGCCGTTTTGGCCATTTTAAATCAGAGGAGGTTTCCTCCAAGGGCTTTGAATGATTAGTTTGACAACACGGTTTCTGATCATAGTGTAAAGTTTGATGCCAGTTGCTAAGAGACTCTATTTTCATTTAGTTTTTCTGCTTGCTATTTCAGAATATATAAACTCATGTAATTTTAACTCCCTTTCCTAAGGATGTGGTCAAGATATGAAGAGCTCTTTTTGTCATTGTTTAATATCCCAGACCATATTAATTTTTCAATATTTTTTACTTGATTTGATGTTAGAAAGTCTATTTGCCAGTATCTGAGATTATTGGTGATAATATGTAAAAAACCTTACTGACAAGGAATTTAAAAATCTATATTTTATCCACAGTAGCATGTCTGTCTTACCTTGGGTGATCACCTTAATCTCTTGTGCCTCAGTTTCATCATCTTTAAAATTGGAACATTTGTAATGTCTGACCCCCCCATAGCTTTTGCAGTGTAGAAATCTATTTGAAATGCAATATCTTATGTGTTCTTCAGAGAATATAGAATTATCTTCATTTTATAACTGAGAGAACCAAGACCTATATAAGTGGAATAACTTGCCATGATCCCTCAGTTCTGGAACCAAAACACAAGTTTGGAAAAGTTTACTAATCTTTCCCTTCTATAAATATGTCTTTCAGAGTTTAAGGAATTAATTCAGAGGAATAAGCGAGGTAGTATCACAAGGATTTTTAAATAACCAATAGTTATATAAATGTAACTTAATATTTAATAAAGCAGAACTGTTTTTTATTAACGGAACCCTTTAATAGTCTGATTTTCCCTTTAGTTCTTTGAAGTTAGAAGAATTCAAAGCTGATTTGAGAAAAATAAATTAATCTAGAGGCAAACCTTCAGATGGCAGTTCAAAAACTTAACTCGATTCTCATTGCTTGTGTGAACTAGGGAGTCAAACCAGGCTGAGGCTGTTCGCCTGCTCTCGGACTGGTGGGGACTGTCCTGACCGCTCCTACCTGTGCACGGGCGGTCTGCACCCAGCCCTCTCTTCTTTGCTAAGACAGCTTTCCTTTCATAGCCCGAGTCATTCAACAAATTTCTAGAGACTTCTGCAGCCACTCTCAGGTGAAACGTTAGCCATTGTTACAATAAGTAAATGCCTGTTTTCGGTCACCCTGAAGCCTCTTAGAATTGTCCATGTGAAGAAACAATTTTCTTTGCAGATTGAGCCCCGCCATTCAAAGAATAGGCCCTTGTGACTTTTGGTTTTGGCCTCATATTTGGAGCACTCTGTGCTCCCCGACTGGAGCGTTCCAATACATGTATCCTGTTCTTCCTGGGCAGCAGTTTCGGGGCCATTCATCGCACCCTAGCTGCTCTGGAGGGGCGCTGCTTAGCTTTCATCATGCTCCCCAATGTGTGGATTTCATGTACACCGTATAGCGAGTATATGTCTCAAACATACCCTCCAATCTTGATGAAAATTAGCCTGTTTTTGCATGATGTGGTAGACAGATTCTGTAATTTTATTCATGGAGATTTTGAAAAGTTGTCAGCAAGTTTGGAAGTTGTAAGTTCACCCTAGATCGTGCAACACATTGGCTACCACTGTGGCTTTAAGTTTGAATAGTGAGCTTTCTACCTTTAGTCTTTTAAAGACAAAGAGACTGTGATAGATTGAAAGTTTGTGCCCTTCCTAATTCTCATGCTGAAATTTGATCTCTCACAGTGATGATGACCAGGAGGTGGGGCCTTTGGAAGGTAATTCAGTTATAAGAGCAAGATCTCGTGAATGGGATTAGTGTCTTTATAGAGAGTGCCCAGAGAGTCCCCTCACCCCCTTCTACCATGTGAGGCCACAGGGACAAGGTGCCTGTGAACCAGAAAATGGGTCCTGACCCAACACCATTGAGAATCTGCTGGTGCCTTGATCGTGGACGACTCAGCTTTCAGAACAGTGAGAAAGAAATTTCTCTTGTTTATAAGCCACCCATTTAGTGGGGTTTGTAGTTATTGTTGTTGTTAGAACAGCCTGGACAGGCTAAGACAGAGATCCCTATCCAATCAACAAATATTTATTGAGTGACTACTGTGTGACAAAAAGATGCCATGAAATAAAAAATGATGAAGTGAAAAATTTCCTTTGAGCATCAGTTATATTCTTGAGATTAAATTGGTCAGATTGGGAGTGGAGTTGAGTGGAACACACCCCCAAACTTGTCCCTGCGTGGACATAGAAACCTAGCGAACGTGGGAGCGGGAGGCCCCTGCGAACCGCAGCAGTGGGGTCCAGGTTTGCACAGAACGGCCAGTTGGTGTTTCAACGCAGTTGAAGCAGAGCATCGTGGCGTGCTGTAAAGCAGTGGCCCTTCACCCAGGCTGCACTTGAGAACCTGGGGGCTCTGGACAAAAGTATGATGCTGGGCCTCACCCCTAGACAATCTAATTTAAATTGGTTTGGGACAAGGTAGACATCTTTCTTTTTTCTCCCTGGGTGGTTATATATGCTCCCCAAGTGCAGCCAGTGTTGAAAACCAGTGTTCTAGATCAGTGATTTTAAAACTGTGCACAAGAATCATCTGGAGGGTATTCTGGTTAAAATTCAACTTCTATGGGGCCTGCCTTCAAAGATTCCAATTTGATTGTTCTAAAGTATGCTACCCTAAGTTATTATATAATTAAGGTGCTTCGTAGAAAACAGTGAGAAACACCACTTGTGAGTTTCAAGTGTTTGTAATCTGGTTGACTGTCTTGTGGGAATCAGACCACATATTTTAGTTCTCACTAAAAATGAGCATCTAAGTCAACTTTCCCAGCTAGCTAAGGGAAAAGACTATAGCAATTTCTTCCTTCTTATTTTTAAAAATAGCTCGTCTTTCCACCTCATCTATAAAATTATGTATTTGCTATTCAAGAGGTTGTCACCTTTGGGGCATAGACTCAGTCCCAGAGATATGGATCTCTGTCTTAGTCTGTCCGGGCTGTTCTAACAACAACAACAACTAAGAGTTTCTGCTTTTGGTTTTATGAAAATGTAATTGAACTATTTTTATTCCCTTTATTTAGGATTTTACAAATTAAATATAATTATGTTACCTTATTTTTATTGAAGTCTGAAAATAAAGCTTACAAGAAATGAAGTTCTTTCAAAAATCTAAAATAAGTTGAATCAGGTACTGCTGGGTACCTTGTACTTTTGCTACTTACGACATTAGCTATTCTAAAACTTCTAAAATAGGTTGTGTGCTGTTTCTGCCACCAGTTTCTGTATGCTATTTTATTGAACTCTACCAGGCCCTTGAGAAAGATATTACTGTCCCACTGTGTTCTCCTGAAAACCGAAATCCACAGAGGCTGAGACTAAGTGGATCCCAAAGGTTGTAACCGTAATAAGCAGCAGAGATGGTGTTTAAACCCCGGACCTCTCTTTGCAGTTAGAGATCTATTTTTATACTAAACTATCTTAAGCTACAGAAAAATCACAGACAATTTTTTGCACAACAATTTAAAGTGCATTTAAAGCTTTTCATTTAAAAAATGCAACTTTTCCTTTGCACGGGTATATATGTTAAAACACAAATGTAGAGGCTATTGTGAAATAAAAGCAGAAAACAAGATCGTATTATTGCATATTGCTGGAGAAGAAGGATTAGATAAGTAATGAAATTTATAGAAAAATAATATGAAATTCTATTAGCTGAAAGTTTCCTTTTGTACTTCCTCTCTCTCTGGCAATAAATTTGAAAAAGAAAGCATTCTAAGGAAACTGCAGCCATCACTTACATAGGTCGGCCTCCTCCCTGTGCCTTCTGTGGTCACTGGGTGGTGCGAGGGGACTGAAGGTCAGGTCCTGCAAGGTACCAAATAAGATGCAAGATCCTTTACGAACCAAAATCTGGGGAACTCAGGCTTAGTTTCAACTGAAAATTGGCTTGGCATGTTCAGTTCATTTAAAGAATAAGCCGTGGCATGTTCTGTCGCTGTCTCCCAGCAGCCTGTGTGGCAGAGTTAGGGGGTCACTTTGTCCTGTCATGAAACTTGATAAAAGCTTTCTTTCCTACTTAATCTGGCCTGTTGATAGAGCAGGTCTTCTCATTTGAAAACATAAACAGTCCTTTTTCTCTTCCACATCAGAAGCATTGGGTTCCTTAGAAAAGTTCTAAAAGAATAGTGCAAACCACTTCATCTATCTGTGCACCTGTTTTGCTGAGAAAATGCCATTATAAACCTTCTTCACATAGCAGTTGATACAGTTTAATATTATAATGTTTGCCCTGAAAATGTCTGAGCGATGTTTCTTACGTTTGTATTCATTTTTCTTTCCTTTATACTCAAGGAAATCAAGACATATGTTTAAGTGACTTCTACTTAAAAATAAAATACATCTGGAAATTGGCAGATTAAGTTTTGATAAGTAAGTAATGGAAGCCAGAAATGACACTATTAAAAGCTTCCCATGTGTTTTTTTGTTCTGAATTGCTGTACGGAACTCATCAGTCTGTATTACTCTAAAGAGACAACGGGAAGGCTTTACATGTTAGCGGCTATTCATTTCATTCTTACTAACTATTCTCCAGAAGAGATTCCTTGACACTAAATGATCAGATGTGTAATGTATCATAGAATTGGCTAAATTTCACTTTTACCTCCATATTATTTTATGCATAGCTTGTCAGAGTATATGTATACCAAGATAAGCTTGATAAAAACAAACAAAGGAAGGAAGTCAGAATGAGGTCGAAATATTGGGACATTATCCTTTGGGATCACATCTCCTGAATGTTGAGCTGAACTAGTGTCACAGCATAGGAAGGCTTTTTTTCAGGGCGGGATGAACGCAAAAAGCAAACTCAGGAAACAGCAGGGGAACACAGTGGGGTAAAGGTCTGATGAACAAGAGGAGGACAATAGACTCAACAGTAGCTGGAACATGTAGTCTGATCACCTATGCAAGAGATACTGTTGACAAATACAAGCATATACCAAGGGTGGACAATGGACAGGTGGGGCATAATGATGAGAAGGGTGTCTTTATGCAGTCAAATACATCCTGACAAATGCCCATATACATACCTTCTGTATATTATATCCAAGTGGTTGTTCAAGAATACACTGATATCTGAGTCTGACCCCTACTTGATCTTTCTTCTTTTGGTTTAACCAGAACTCACACTTGTTTAAATGTGTGCTCTATAGAAATGGAAAGTAGCTTGACTATTTATATGGCCTGTTTGTGAAGGGGAAGAATTCTTGCTGATTCAGATGTTAAAACATTTCCACCCCACCCCTCCAAAACACCATCTTTCTTTGCTAAAAGGTTTACATCTGATTATGTTTTATGTTTATGGCCTACCTATAAAATAGCATTGAACTGCTATTGTAAATCAAAGATAATGTTCTCTTGGCAATCCTTGAGGTAGGCAGCAAACTTTCCCTCCATTAAGGTCCCTGCAGGTTTATATCACAGAGCGTAAACTCTCAAATCCGATGCCGTAGGTCTCTGTCCACTCGTACTGTTTGTACAGAACTTTCTCATAGAAATATTTCAGTCTGCGTAATAGTATGTGATTGAAGCTGGCAGGCCTTTGGGATTTACACTGTCAACAGGTCACAGGACTCCCTGTTAAAAGTTTTCTATTAAGATGGCAAATGATGACACTCAGTAGACAATAATTTAGACATTCTGTAGCACATTGACAAATAATTTTTTGTTTTTCAAGTGATTTAAGTGTTACTTTAGTACTGCCCTCAAACCTTGACTCTAAAAACTCCTACATGCCTTGGCAAAAGTAAAATCCTCAACACAAATAGTTTTGTCATTTTGACTAGAGGTCCTCAGCACAAGGTTCAAATGCAAGCTTTAATGAAATTTATTAAACTTTTAAAATAAAGTTAAATTTTTTCCATGTCCTGGATAACGTGTATTCTTGAGAGAGATTTTATAAGTTTTACCAGATTCCCAAAAAAGTGTGTGATCCCACAAGAGATTAAGATTTCTTCCGATTCAGTCGATAGGAAGTGCCATATAACACTGTCTGTGGCTGTGGCACCATCGTATACTCTGTACTGGAGTGAATGTTTAGTATTGACATGATTGATCCTTAAAGATTAAGGATGACCCTTCAATGTCTCCAGTGCCTCCTTACAACCAACCTTCTTACAGGTAAAGTTACCACACATCCGCGTCAATTCTTCTTGAACCTTATTATTTCTCCTGGTCAAGCCACTCCCTCTGCCTGGCATGCCCTTATACTCTCCCTACCTCTCTTCAAGACCCGACCAAAATAGCACCATCTCTAAAAACTCTTCCAGAACCCCTTAGTTTCTGTCGTTGACAATAGACCTTTTGTGTGAGAATTCCTTTTATTAAAGAGCCTCTTATAGTTTGTTTTATATTGAGGTTCTATAGGGCTGTACATTCCTAACTAGATTGCAGACTAGTAAAAGAGAGACCATGTTTTATTCATCATTGCTCCCTCCATCAGAGACAGTGCCTCATCCACCACTGTGTCTAAAGAAATGCTTTCTGTTTAATTGATGAATGTGGAGCTGATAGCAAACTTGCTAAGTCTGACTATAAGAGATGATAAGGAGAGGAACACAAACTATATATTGTCCATGGAATACTTACTTGGCAGAAGTATATTAGCATATGTAAATCATAGTGGACAAGGTAAATTGAAGAAACCGCTGTATGATATAATAAGTCCTTACTTAACGTCATTGATAGGTTCTGTGACTTTAAGTGAAATAACATATAAATAAACCAATTTTACCATAATTTACTTGATGTAAACAAAGTTTCTCTATGGCATCTTATCAACATTCAAATGAAATGACATTATTCAAGACCTACTGTATTTTTAAATATTTTCTCTCTTTTTTAATGAAGATACACTGGCAATAATGCTGAGTCTCATTCAGTTATAATTAGCTTTTTGTGGCACCAAGAAAGCTTAAATGTCCTGGGTTCTTAAGCATTTTGCTATATATACAAGTATGTTCAGAATCTCTTAGCAAGTAATAGCCATGAATAATGAATATAGCATTTGGCAGCTCCCACTTCTAACAGGTATTGCAGTGGTGCTAGACAGGGGTTCCTTTTGCATTTTCTTTCTTAGAACCTATTTTCAGGAAGCTTGCCTTAAAAATTAAGAATGTCATCTTTTATTACTTACCTTTTAGCATATAGAAGAATCACTTTTATTCCATACAAGCGAATAGATTTATTTTAATAATGGCTCTCCTATTTATAAGATACTGTACAGATTACAGATATACTTTTGTATACAGCGCCCAAGTTGATCCTCCGAACAACACTGTGAGGTAGATAAAGTGGATTTTATTCTCCTGATTTTCACAGGTGTATAAACAGACTCAGAGACTGGTAAGTGGTTCAGTGGGGTGCGGAGCCCAGGCGTTCTAACTTCAGTGGCAGTCAGTATTCACTCTACTACTTGTGCTTCCTCTAAGTACCAGAGATAATCTGCTTACACACTCAACAGATGCACCTCATGCATTTTTCATGTGTTAGACTCTGTATGTTCTAGGCACTCAGCATACATACATCAGTGAACAAAACAAACATCAAGTCTGATGAAATTAAATTCATGTTGGGAAACTAGCAAATAAGTAAACTGATGGTGATGATCATGGCGGAATAAAGTGAAGTAGGGAAAGGGACTGGATCATTTTCAGGGGGTTGCAATTATATATAGGATAAGTGGGCCACATCAGACAAACGGTGCCCGAGAAAGACCTAAAAAAGGTGAAGGAGCGTGGCGTAGGGATATCCAGAGGGTGTGAGTAAAGGGAACAGCAAGGGCAAAGGCCCTGAAACAGGAGTTTTCTTAGTATGTCTGAGGGACAGAGGGGAGGCCAGTGAGACCAGACTATGGCGAGTGAAGGAGAGAATAGTGGAAAATAAGGTTAAAGGGTTGGAGTCTTAGAGTCTACTCTAAGGACTTTGATTTCTACTCTGAATAAGATGGGAAACTACCAGAGAGTCTTGAATAAGGGAGTGTATGACCTGGTGTACATTTTAAAATCTTCACTCATGCTTCCATCTTACATATTGAGAAGAGATTATGGGGATTAGGGGAAGAGGCAGAAATGCAGAATAAGAGAAATCAGAGGGGAGGCTATTGCAATGACCCAAGCACTGGTGGTTGCATTAGTTTTCTAGGGCTGTCTTACAGCACCAAAAACTAGGTGGCTTATAATAGAAATGTATTGATTCACAGGGCCAGAGGCCCAGTACCTGAAATCAGGCTGTTGGCAGGTCACACTGTCTCTGACTGGTCTGGGGGAGAACCCATTTTTGTCTCTTTCAATATCTGTTGTTCCCCTGCAACCTTTGGCATTCTTCGGCTTACACACCCATCACTCCGGTCCTACAGCCGTCTGCTTGTGACTGTCCACTTTTTTTTCAATGTGCATGTCTGTCTGGGTCTAAAATTCTCTTTTTTTAAAAAATAAGGACACGAGTCATATTGGATTAGGGTTCATCCTAATGACCTCATTTTAACATGTTTCCTTCTGTAAAGACTTTCTAAATGAAGTCACATTCTGAGGTAGTAAGAGTTAGAACTTTGAGATATCTTTTTTGAAGGACACAATTTAGCCCCTAACAGTTCCTTAGACTAGAGTGGTATCAGTAGAAATAGTGAGCAGCAGTATTTACTGACTACTTGGAGGTATATATTATAGCATAGTGACTAATATAAGTACTAATTCGCAGCTATAATTATTTTGTTATTAAAATTATTATCATGGTCAGGTGATTCCATAGTAACAATACTTGTCTGAATGATAAGCAGCCCATATTGCCTTCCGTATTCACTGAGGTAAACAGTGTCAGTGAAATTGAGGAACCTCAGGCAGCAAGTCCTTCTCTT
>PVKM010017330.1:0-26030 GCA_004027735.1 Carollia perspicillata
GTGAAAACACATGAACTTTAATATTCCCATTTTACAGCTAGCTTAAAGAAAAAGTCAAAGATGCTATAATGTATACTGAAATTTATTTTTTGTTGATATTCATCAGTGCCAAAGAGTTATTTGTCATTTTCACTTGCTTATGAAAGCAAACAGTATTTGCCATTCAGAGCTAGCAAAGATGACATTGTACTTTACAAATTCCTTGTGGACTGAAGTCTGTGAGGCACAGCACAACCCAGTAGCAGCACATGCGTGTAGCCAGCCACACCGAGGGGAACAGTTTCACTTCAGCAACTGATTTCAACACAAGCACCCAGCACTGCCCGGACAGCACGAAGCAGTGCCGGATGCTGCATCCCTCTTGAAGCCACGCCCCTTTGCTGTCCATATGTACAGTAGTTTAAAAAACGGCGAGTGGGGTGAAAAATGTTATTTCTATAAAAGAAATGAACTCAATTCTCAAAAGACAATAGGAAGAAAATGAGACTAGCAGTTATTGTACGCCGGCATTGTCTTGGGTGCATTACAATTACTATACAATTTAGTCCTTCCAAGAAACCAGTTAGAAGTGTTATATATCCTTTTTCACTCATGAGGAAACAGAAGATCAGAAGTAATTATTCTACTTCTATGTGACGAAGTTCACATAGATCTTCAGCAGTAGATGGAAGAGTTAACAGATTATCTGAATTCAGATTCAAAGATTTTTTCTACTTTTGTACTTACTTCCCTTTAACAAAATAATGTGTGTCCATGGGAGAGGGCTGAGCATTGCTCTCCAGACTTACTTTCCTCAAAATGACTGATATAGAGTTTACTCGTTTTCCTGTATTTTACTTCATGTCTTCTTTTCACTTATTAGCCTGGGAGACCACTCTTCCTTCAAGTTTATTCCAAAAGCTGCTAATTGTCACAAATATAAGTGAGATCATTCCTCACTTAAGAGGAGGGCGCAAATGAGAGGTGGCCAGGTATTCTGAGGTTACCTGTTATAATATACAGGTCACAAATCCCGGGACACATTAGCACAGGAGACATCAGAAGCAGGTGCTTTCCTGTCCCCAGGGAACAATTTCCCTTAGAGTTGTTTCAAAGATCACTTAATACAAGATAGATGTGGCCCAGGGTACAACCAATATGTGCAATACATGAGTGCTTGTTTTACATACCTTAAATCAACCACATAGTGGTTCACAAAATAATTAAATGTTCCAAGTGAGTAAGAGCACAGAAGAAATCATGAGTCAAATTTTGTGATGGCAAAGTATATTAAAGTATAAAAGAAGAAAGAAATTACTATTTACTGAAAACCTAGAATATTTCTCAGTCTGGTGTATATTCTTTCATTTAACCACCATGAGACACCTGTAATTATCCAATTTATATAGACAATGAACTAAAAGCCCAACACTACTAGACTCCGATTCCATTTCCTTTAAATCATATTGACTCTGACAAGCAAGCAGATGACCAACTGCTGATGCAAACAGATGTACCTACCTAAAAAACTTTCAATATAGGTACCCCTTTGCTTATTATACCAAACACTGAACTGAACTGCACATTACTTAAATATAGTAACCCAGCAAAAAAGCACACTCAATCATGCTCAACAAAACTAATAGCTGTGGCCCACCTTGAGGAATCAAAATTACCCACTTTCTATTTCAAGTCAAATACATTAGTAAGTGACCAGTGACACACTGAATCCTCAGTAATGACCCTGGTTCATCCTTATTACCCTCAACTCATGTGTGTTTAGTATCCTCTCCCTCCTCTTCCAGGATTCTTTCCCCTATGCCTTACCCCAGAACCTATCTTTGGCCTTTTGGTCTTTGAAGCTATCTGGGACTCAGTCTGCATTCTTGAACTGATGCCTTGTCTAAGTTTATATCATTCATTACTTCTCTGCTTTTGGAGACTTTTGATATTCTTGGTCTTAAAAAGTAGAATCTCACAACCTATTCTTGGCTCTAGAACCTCTTGCACTAGGACAGCCTCCAACTCCTCCAAGAGTTACACAATATTTTTGTCACAGAATTTTCTATTGTAATTTCCATGGAAATTTTCTTTTCCTTCCTTACTGTCTGTAAGTGCCTAATCATGGTTACTGCTCCTTCCCTGAACTTATCTGGACATGGAATAGTAGATGCCCAATTGAACCCTGTTTTTATATGCTTCACTCCAAGGCCTGTAGAAACATATATTCACATTAAAAGGGAGGCAGAAATCAGAAACATGTGTCTCCATGGTTCCTAATGCACATCTAGGTTTCACCCTCTCTCTGGGTCCACAACCACATTCTGAAACCCAGAACTGTCAGAACCATTTCCGTCTTCTTTTTAGGAAGACTGGACACTGTCCCATCTACCTGGTAATTTAAAAAATTCTTTTCCCAGTGTATATGTTTGTCTGTTTGCTTATTTTCCTCAGGGTCAGACTCTAGAGAGAAGATTGAATACAGCTACATCTGAAAGGGACAACTAATGCAGTAATTGTCAGCATCCACAACTGCTCTATGGCAGGAACAAAAGGTTTTGGGACAATAGGTTAATCCTGCAGCCCGATTTTTTTCAGTGTTCCTCAATAGGATATTCCTGGATGAATGAAGTAAAAAGTACCAGTAAAACTTGATAAAATACAGATTATTGGATTCAACCTATAATGACTGATTCAGAGTGTATTTTGTCAGGGTCTGACAGAATGCTTTTTAAATATACTATTTTTTAAGCAGCATAATGTGTGAAAATCTCCAGTTATGTGAATAAATGCTAACAAAGTTTCAGCAATTGGGAAATCTCACACAGAAACACATGCATCTTTGGAAAAGGAGAAAAAGAACAAGGGGAATACATCTGTGTAGTATACACCATACTGCCAACCTAGGGTGGCACACATCTGTTCAGTGGCCTGTCTTAAAGAGGTAAATATTTATTGCAAATAAAATGTGCTACTAATTTCTGCTTTTTTAAATTTCAATAATAGTTATAATAAACATGACTAGAAAGAATTGTAACATTCATGACAATCTGATAGAATTTTGCAACTCATGAAAGTCTAGAATCATTCTATGGGTATGTGTGTCAGTAAGTGTGTTTGAATGTTAAGACATGCTTGGGTTGAGGGTGGTCAATAATGTAAAGCTATTTCATAAGAGTCAAGAGTTCTGTAGTAGAGAGACATTTTGATTCACCATACTGAGGCAAAAAGTAAGGCCTATGCTGTGGGCTTTCAAGGGAAAAGATGTGATGAGCAAAGTGTTTGCCAAGTGGTAATTTCTGTGAAAATAAATAAAGGAAATCTAATAAAAAATGCAACTTGGAAGTAGTGAAGAAAATGTTCTTATGCAGGTATCACTCATCAGTTTTCCTCACTGAGCAGGAAAGATGCTTACTCTGTACTTCGTATTCTCTAGCAAGAATAAGAAACATTTTTTCAAGCCCAGCAACAACAAAACCAGGAGAAGCAGTAACTACCCAGCCAATGAGAAGCCACCACAACTCCAAATCCTTGCTCTCTTCCAATGAACTGTCTTTCAAACAAGCCCCTCCCAAAATTCATTTTTCTCTATAAAAGAATGCTCCTTTCCTACCTCAACATAATAAAGACTATACACAAGAAACCTACAGCCAACATCATACTCAATGGGCAAAAACTAAAAGCTTTCCTACTAAGATCAGGAAGAAGACAAGGATGTTTGCTTTCACCACTTTTATTCAACATAGTGTCAGAAGTCCTAGCCACAGTGATCAGACAAGAAAAATAAATAAAAGTCATCCAAATTGGAAAGGAGAAATCAAAATTGTCATTGTTTGCAGATGACATGATAGTGTACATTGAAATCCCTATAGACTCCACCAAAAAACTAGTCGAACTAATAAATGAATTTGGCACCACAGTGGGATACAAAGTCAATATTCAGAAATGAAAGGCATTTTTGTACACCAACAATGAAATATCAGAAACAGAAATCAGGAAAAAAATTCCATTTAATATAGTAACAAGAAAAATAAAGTACTTAGGAATAAACCTAACCAAGGAGGTAAAAGATTTGTACTCATAAAACTGCACAACACTGAAGAAAGAAATTAAGGAAGACACAAATAAAAAGCAGCATATACTGTGTTCATGGATTGGAAGAATAAAGATCATCAAAATGTCTATACTACCCAAAGCAATTTATAGATTTAATGAAATCCCTATTAAAATACCAGTGACATATTTCACAGACATAGAACAAACATTTCAAAAATTTATATGTAATGATAAATGACCCTGAATAGCCTCAGCAATTTTGAGAAAGAAGAGCAAAGTGGGAGGGATCACAATGCCTGATACCAAACTGTATTACAAGCCTATTGTAATCAAAACAGCCTGGTACTGGCATAATAACAGGCACATGGACCAATGGAACAGAATAGAGAGCCCAGAAATAAACCCAAGTCTCTATGGTCAATTAATATTCAACAAAGGGTGGAGAACCATAAAATGGAGTAAAAATAGCCTCTTCAACAAATGGTGTTGGGAGACTCAGACAGCTACATGCAAAAAAATGAAGTTCAACCACAAACTTACACCATACACAAAATAAACTCAAGGTAGATAAAAGACTAAAATATAAGTTACAATATCATAAAAGTTATAGTAGAAAAAATAGGCAGGAAAATCTCAAAATTTTCACATAGGAATATTTTCACTGATACGTTGTAAGAGACCATTCTGTGTGGCAGAGGCCCAGCTCCCACTCAGAGATGCACAGGACCCATGACCAAAGATAGGTTCTCCCATGGGGAATCAAGCCTGCAATGTGCCTAGGCCGCTTCAAGTCTTGCTTTTGCTAAAAACTCCCTCACCCTGAATTGCAGCAAATATTTACTGCAAAGTAACTTCCTAAAATCCATGCTAAACCTTCCAAGAATGAGTGTCACCTCTTGAACTACTTTTCCCTTTTCATTTGCAAATATCCTTCTGTGATGTGATTAGTGACATTGGCTCTTTTGTTTTCTGTAAAAGGTGATCTCCTAAAGCAAACCTGTGCATAGTAAATGAGGACCATCATGGAATGTGTGCAGAAAACAAATAAAGGCTTGTCATGCTGGAGGCCGCAGCGGCTTTTGCTCCCCTTGAGAGAAAAAGCAATGCTGTCCCTGTTCCTCCACAGGACTTGGTAGTCTGTGTAAATGTCTCTCCCCCATCCACAATGTTGCAGACCCCACGAGCCGGGGTCCACATCAATACGTCCCCTAGAGCAAGAGACATAGAGGTAAGAATAAACAAATGGAACTTCATCAAAATAAAAAGTTTCTGCATGGCAAAATATATATGTATATCAGCAAAATGAAAAGGGAGCCAACCATATGGAAAAAATATATTGGCCAATAATATCTCAGATAAGTGTTTGACCTCCAAAGTATATAAAAACTCATAGGACTCCACTGCAGGAAGACAAACAACCCAATTGAAGGATACAGGGACTAAACCAAGAGTTGGGGGGTGGAAATGGCTGGGTTGGGGGAGAAATGAAGTGAAAAGGCAGACAACTGTACTTGAACAACAATAAAATAAATAAAAACTAAAATAAAATTTTATTTTATAAAAAAATGGGCAAGGACCTGAACAGACACTTCTCCAAGGAGACATACAGAGAGCCCAGAGACATCTGAAAAGATGCTCAGCATCACTAGCCATCAGAGAGATGCAAATTAGTATCACAGTGAGATACCACTTCACACCAGTCAGAATGGCCATCATAAACAAATCAACAAATAATAAGTGTTGGCCAGGTTGTGGAGAAAAGGGAACCCTAGTGCACTGTTGGTAGGAATGCATATTGGTGCAGCCACTGAGGAAAACAGCATGGAATTTGCTCAAAAAACTAAAAATGCAACTGCCTTTTGACCCAGCAATTCCACTGCTGGGATTATACCCTAAGAATCCTGAAACACCAGTTCAAAAGAACCTATGCACCCCAATGTTCATAGCAGCACAATTTACAATAGCCAAGTGCTGGAAGCAACCTAAGTGCTCATCAGTAAATGAGTGCATCAAAAAACTATGGAATACACAATGGAACTATACATGATGGAATACTACACAGCAGAAAGAAAGGAAGGAGCTCCTATACTTCATAACAGCATGGCTGGATGTGGAGAACATTATGCTAAGTGAAATAAGCCAGTCAGTGAAAGACAAATACCATATGATCTCACCTATAAGTACAACTTAGTCAACAAAACAAACAAGCAAGCCAAATATAACCAGACATTGAAATAAAGAATGAACTGAAAGTAACCAGAGGGGATGCGGGAGGGTAATAATGGGGAAAAAAGGGGAAGGTCATCAAGAAACATGTGAAGGACACATGGACAAAGCCAATGGGGAGCAGGATCAAGGGTGGGAGGTGGAGATGGGTGGGGTGGGGGAGAATGTTAAGGGGGAAATGGAAACAATTATACTTGAACAATAGTAAAATAATAAATAAAAATTTAAAAATAAAAATACTAAGTTTCTACTTCATGAACTTGGGATGTTTTTCCATTTATTTAGAATGTCTCTAATTTGCAAATTATTGTTTAGCTTTATGCTTCAATTTTAAAATATATTTCTAAATATTTTGTTCTGTCAGATATTATTATAAATGGATATTTTTTAAATTTCTTCCACATTGTTTATTGCAATTATATTGATATACAATTGATATTTGTATATTAGTTTTGATGGTATCAACTACTGAAATTGTTTACTAGTTGTGATAATTATTTTGTGGATTTCTTAAGTTTCTATATAACAGCTCATGTCTGTAAATATAATTTTAATACTTCCTTCTCAATATGGATAATTTTTCCTTTATTTTTTCCTAATCATCCCCTAAAATGTTAAATAGTAAAGGCTAAAATGCATACCATTCTTTTGTCCATGATCTTGGGGAAAACATCTAGTCTTTCACTATCATGTCTGATGTTAGCCATGCATCCTTAGTAAGTATTCTTCATCCAGTTGAGAAAGTCCCCTTTTTCATACTTTGTTGCATGGTTTCATTATGAAAGTATGTGAATTTTGTCAAATGATTTTGACTGTTATTCTATTGATATGTATAGTACATGATGTTCAGATATTAACTGATCTTACATTTCTATAATAAATTCCACTTAATCATGTGATATAAAAAGAAATGAAGATTGTTCCTTTCCTTTGTTCATTGGACTTGTCTATGGTTTGCCACAGTTTGTATGACCTCAATTGCAATTTCTCTGTTAATCCTGAATAAACTCCATTTTGCTCACTAAGCCATTTACCTTTTTGTTTTAAAAACTACAATTTCCTTCAGCCTTCTTTTTATAAAACCAAAGTCCACAAGCACCAAAATGCAAGGTAATTGGCCCCAAGTAAGAAGAGATTCTGACGGCGTCTCTTCCAGCCTGCCCTGCCTGGCCTTCCGTCTGCAGGTCACAGAACTGAAACAGCTCCTAGCATGAAATGATGGCCCAAATGCCTGGGAAGTGTTTAGTTCCAATCAAACAGCATATTTGCGAAGAGAGAAAGCTGTAGAAATTACCCCCTGAATCACTGAAAGAACAGAGATAAACTGTATAAATTAGAAACAAAATTTAGATTTTGCACCCACATAATCATATGATAGTAATACAGCAACATCTTCCTGTGAAGCTTGTCTGTGCTTCCCTCTAGTACATGTCATTTTTCAGGAGGACTGTTTTCTCTCTGTTCTTGGAAAGACAAAAATGTCCATCAACTTGTTCCTCAAACTTACCATACTTACATAAAATTTATTTATACATATACATGTGCATATGGAGATCCACATGGTTGCAGATATTTCTAGATAATGAAAACTGATGAGTCAAAGAAATTGTATCATTGACCTGCATCTGTTTGTGCACAATAAAAATAAAATTAGGTAAGGTTAACACTGTCAAGTGTTCTATATTTTATGCCTTTTTAAAACTACTCTTATAAGATATTATCAGTATAAAACAGTATCCATTTGATGGAAATGTGAAGTCTTGTGCCAAGAGACAGGTTGCCATTGTTTTATTTCTTCTGAGACTAGAAGCAGTCATAAATTATTCTTGCTTCTTAATTTTTCAAAAGTAAATTAATTAAATAAATTAATAAATAAATGCCACTGTTAAACAAAATTGCATCAATGAATTCAAAGATAATTTGTTCAAGTGTCAATAAATTGACAGTTTAAAGAGCAAACTCTTTAAAATGCTTTGCTTCATGCATATAATCATTGATCAAAAAGCCATTGTCAAATGGGACCTCTTCCCCGGAAAAGCTTACAGGGTTCTCTAGTAATTAAGAAAAATATACATGCGAGTATAAAAAACAGAAAAAAGAGTAAGAATTCCTATAGATCTGAAATGAGTGGCTAATCAATAAAACAATTAACTAGGGAGTTTGAATCTTAACAGAAATAACGGAGTTGACTATTAAAAATTAAAACACACACTAGACATACTTTTATGAATTCCACCACAAACACTGTTGATCTGCTAACCCGATGAACATGTTTCTTACTAGCTTATCCAAAAGTATTGAATTATTTTCCAAAACTTGGCAGAAAAAATAGTACATGCAATATTTGATTCAGGTGTTAGGTCATATTTAGACAAGAACTAAAAATCAATAGAGAAAGATGGTAGTTAAAATTTGTTGAATATGGAAATATTCAGAGATTTACTCATAAATCTCATAGTTTATCCAAACATAAATATTTAAAATACTGTTCTGGTAGTTGCACACTGCCTTAATATTTGCTTAACCTTAAAACATATAGATTTTAAACTACGTATCAAGCAAGCTGTGAACTATTTTGAATGTTTGTGAGTGCAGTGCTTTCCCCATCTTCTAGTAAATGGAAACTTCAGGGAAAAAAAGTATACATCTTTTTTGTGCTTCACTATTCACTTTGGCTTAGAGTTAGTCCCTTCCAGAATGTCATTTCAGAATATTATTAGCATTTTATTCTCTTCTTAAAGACTTGAACAACAATGTAACTGTCATAATATTGAGAAAGCCTGGTACTTCCAAAAGAAAAAAATAATAATGTAGTATACAGCCAGGGCAATGAGGATGTAACAGTAAGCTTTATTAATAAGGTATTTGCATCTAGTCAGTTCAGTACAATTAAAGTGACAAATACTACTACAGTCCTAGCACTCTAATGTCACCAGTTCCATCAAGTACAAGGAAATTAGAGTCTGCCATGTGATGTAATGTTATTAAGGGCAAATATATTGAAGCATGATGGTATCATTTATAAACTTAACTGCTCAACATTTTCCATGTTGGTTTAGTAAATTAATGGCTTTGATGCATCTTAAATGCAAATTAATAACCAGAAACAAAAATGTACTGCTTAAACTGCGTTATGTGTAAAATGGCCATTTCGCTCAATGAGAAACCATATTTCAGAAGCTTGCTAATTGGAAGCAGTGCCACACCAGAGTGCCATTTCTTTCTAACTGTAAAACACCAAGAGTTACTATGAAATAAATTTCCACTTCTCCTTGGATTTCCCTTACTCAGACTTCAGTTTTATTTACAAATATGTTTCAGATCCACAATAAAGTAGGCCTTTGCAATGTGAGTCAAGGCCAAGGAGACAGCAGCATATTGTCTTGTCTGCTTTAGTATAAAGGGGTATTTCTTTATTAGTGTATCTATGTAATAGGGCAACTTGGAAATTGGATATTTACATTGATTAATAATAATTTCTTTCATGTTGAAAATGTCCTATATTTGGGCATTTTGCATTTTCTAAGTTTTCTTTCTCTGGGGGAAAAATATTTTCCAATAAGTACAGGTAACAGATATGTAAAATGAACACACACACAGACTATTTATTTTTTTAATTAAATAAAAATTAGATAATTGAGTTTTGTTTGTGTGATAATCTAGAAAATTGTATATCATCAACTATAGAGGCCAGCAGAAAATTAAACTAAAGGTTAAAGGGGCAAAAAATCTCATTATTGTTGTTTTGTTTTTACCTCTTTATCTATTTTTAAGTTATAAGAAAATATCAGGATTTCAAGTTTGAAATTTTGACTGTATTTACTTACCCAAGTTAAAGATAAGAGTCATCGAGTTAGATGGAGAAAGTACCGATAACTGTTGGTATTTGGTTGCAGGATGAAATATATTCTAGTGTTTTAACTTAAACCCAATCAGATTATGACTCCTCAACCGTCAGTGTGTGGTCTGGGACTTTGCACCCTTGAGTCCACAGTGCTCAGCACAGCCCCAAGCATGGAGTGGGTGCACAATAAATGCTGGCCACTCCAATCTTTTGGATTCCATGACCTAAGTTACTTTGGCACAAAAGATCCTGAATAGACATAAATTCTGTTATTTCAGTCTCACTATAGGCCATTTTCTGAGATCAATTAGTTCTAATGAGCAATAATCTGAACTGTTTATTAATGTATCTAAATTATTAATCAGATAGGCCACCAAATCATTATTTCTGCCCCAAAAGCAGCTGCGGAACTTTACCAAATCCTGCACTAACGTATTTATTCATGAGATTTGCTCAAATGTAAGAAATGTGGTAGCTGGAGCAGTGTTTGCATTTCTACTTAAAAACAGTTAAAATAATCTAAAGCACAAGGCAGTAATCTATCATGCATTTGGTTATTGCTCTGGTACTAGGTGCTTAGTATGAGTTCAAATATCACATTTTATCTTCTCAGAACATAAAGGCTCAGAGCAGGTTGTAGTTTCTAAAAGCCTAGTTCTGACTTGGAATCTCAAGTGTCTCATCTACCACCCACTTTCTTCTACACATCTTTACTCACTGATACGTGATGGTCTCATGAAGTTTTAAATTCAAAATTCATCACTGAGATGCAAAACGGGATCAAGGGATTTCTAACACTAACTTTGAACTAACCATGTATATCATAAACAATCAGAAATACTGGAAACTGAAGACTGAAACTGAAGTATGTGGTTTTGTAGGAATACCAAGTACTGAGAACACGTAGGATGTTTAGAGTACTGGAATGTTAAGCAAATGAAGATGAAAACATATGCATGGTGTGCTCTTATCATGGATATGCTTGTTATTGGCTGAATTGTTCCAGTCTCTAATTGTAAAGTCAAGGTGGAAAGGTTAATCTGTTTATTCAAATTCCTTTTAGGAAAGTAGTAAAGAAACTGGAAATTTAAATAAGCTCTAAAATATTTCTGAGCACATTTTGAGTCAGAGACATGTAAGGTATTTTTAATAAACAATCTATGACTCAAAGGTTATCAAGCCAATGGGCATTTGAAATGCCAAGGTAAAGGATATTTAATGTTCTCTGCAAATTTATTCAATGTAGAATTGAAGGGCTAAATCCATTCATTCCACAGCAAATGTACAAGGCATTTCCTCATCATAATCTAAACCCAGAATGTGTGTGTGTGTGGGTGGGTGGGTGGGTGTGTGTGTGGTATACAGGAGACACTGACTAGGGAGGAGCACAGAAAGTGAGAGTTTTAATATAAGGAATTCATGTGTCATTTTCTAACAACGACAGAAAAGCACATCTTCCATAGTCATGCCACAAATTGAGTTTTTAAAACATTTTTAAGATGAGATCTCAAGACACATACAGCCATTTCTGATAAAGTTCTTAGAAAAAAATGAAATAGTACTGAAATATTAATAATGATCAATATAGGAAGTAAATGTAAGGCCATTATGCACAAACCCTTAAATGATGGTGCATTATTAATAAGGATGAGTGTCTAGAACTGGATCTACACCAGCACACATTTATACATTGTCTGGAAGGAAGGCTACCGACTACTGAGTGCACTTGAACAGAAGTCCAGCTATGTCATTAATTAACATCATGACCATGGCCAGAGTGCTTTCCTTTTATGAGCTTCAACCTCCCCATCTGTAAATTCCCAGTAGTTAAATTGAGTTTTAGGCTTTTTCCAGCTAAGCCATTCTATGAGTTGACAATGAAGTCCTCAGATTGCCTATGAAGAAGGGACAGGTACCCAGTCTGTCGCTTATTTTACTTCTGGAGTGCAGCTCCAAGCAGTAAAGGAAGCAGGAGAGAGGAGTGCAGGGTAGGGTTGGGACACCTGGCTGTATCCCTGGATAGTGTGTGCTATGAACTGCTGTAATTCATGGCCGTGCTGACAGTCCAGGCTGCAAAATCCATTCTGGAGCAGGTTGGAGAGGGCTGGGACAAGTTGCTGTAACATGTGCTGACACCAACTAAAGAAGAGTAAAGGATGCCACTCACCCCTTCTACTCATGTTGACTGTGCATTTTCGGAAGCAAGTTCTCCAAATCCTTGTGTCTAAAGAGATACTGAAAATTTAACATCACACATCTGACTAACAGCATAAGTGCCAGAGAAGAGATTGTATATTGGGGGAGAGTGTGGGTGGGAGAGAGGGCAATTCCAAACTTCCCAGGTGCATCAAGGGTTGAAGATTATCTTGGAGAATAGGGAAGCACTCTGTATATTATGAACATAAGTCACAGTTATGTTTCTTTTGCCACACTCTAAAAGTTATATTCTTCAAGGCAGAGAAGCCAAACAACAAACAAACTCATGAGAAAATTAAGTGTGCTTCGTGATGAGATCTGATTCCACTCCTGTGTACAAGTGTCTGGGCCTATCCACTCCCCAATCCCAGTTCATTGACACTAAATTTGCTTTCTGATATTAGCTTTTCCACTGAACAGAGAGCTCAGTGCACCTGCCCTTCCAGGACCTACAAACCACCTTGGCAAGGAGCTGAAACTCTGTGGCTCATTAGTCCCCTCTAAGTATTAGGACCAGGTCAGGGAGACTTTAGGACAAGTTGATTTGTGCTCAGGTATTGAACATCAATTCCAAACAACTTTCCAGCTACCTTGGTGACCACACAAGACCTGAAATTTCACTCAAACTTTTGAGAATTTTGCTGCAAAGAAGACTGAAGCAAGACCTGGTCTGCACTTCACCAGAGGACCAGCATGCTCCCCGGCATTGTCAACTGCAGAGTCTAGCCCAGGCTTTTATGAATAAGTTAAAAACAAAAGGCCCTCTCTTGCTGCTACTATAACAACACAGTAAAACCTAAAACTGGAAAAGAATTCACATATACTATCTCATTAAATGTTCCTGACATCCTATGAAGTGGGGAGTTTACATGCTTCCCCTCCTTTGAACAGAAGAAACATGAATGTGCAGAGAGGCTAAAAATGCCTGTTCAAGAAGGCAACCCAGGAACATGCATTCTTTGGTCTTTCTGACTTCAAAAATATTTATATGACAGTTTGCATGAAGGAGCAAAGAAGAAAGAGCATTAATCAGACTATATAATAATATGAAGAGGGGAGATGTTACATTAGATCTATGGATCTAAATCTTACAAAAATAAGTCTAGACTAAAAATATGCATTTGAAGTTACCAGCATATTGATGGTATTTGAAGCCATTTGACTAAATAATTGACAGGAGTGAATAGCATGGAAGGAAGAGAAACCAGGGCCAAACTCTAAATAATCTCAATATTTTTATGCTAGAGGAGAAACCAACACAGGAAGATGGCGAGAAACTGCCAGAAATAGAGGACAAAGCAGTAAAGTGTCATCAAGGGAAGGCACTGTTACAGGAAGGAATGAGTGATCTCTGAGTGAAGATCTGAACTGAAGTCAATTAAGATAAAGATGAAAACATCGAGAATTCTAAATACGATGTGGCAATTGGATTGGATCCTGAAACAGAGTAAGGGCATTGGTGGACAAACTGGTGAAATCCAAAGTCTATAGTTTAGTTAGTAGTACTATAAAAATGTCACTCTTTAGTTGATTAGTAGACCATGGTTCTCCATGTCAGTAACATTAAGAGTTATAGGGTGAATGGAATAAAAGACAATTTTGTATTATCTTTAAAAATCTTTTATAAATTTAAAATTATTTAATATAAAATGTTTAAACTATTAAACAATGGAAAGGTAAGGATGAATGTCATTAGCACATTCAATAATTACTTATGTAAATAATTTCTGAACTCCAAATATTGCATGAAAAAAATTTAAATCTAGATTTTTAAAGCCCAGGCAACTACAGGAGAATGTGGGTCTAGCAAGGTTTTTAGTTATTTGGTTTAACTTGTTAGACTGATCTAGAAGGAAGGGAGAGATCAAAGATCCAGATGAGAGTGAGAGTAATAGTTCTGGGAAGGTAAGAATAAAATGGTTCTAGAATATAGTGGGATAAAGAAAAGAAAGAGAAAAGAAAAAATATATATGGTAAATGCACATTTACCCAATTAGACAAGTTGAAGAGAAAAATCTTCAACCCTTGGTTGAAGGAAAAATCCATCCCTGCAGGGGCAGGGATGGATTCAGGGAAACTGTTTTTATAGGTCAGAAACCTAGAAATCTCAGGTTGCTAAGGGAGCACACATCTATGAGCTTTTTCAAAATCTATCTTTACAGACAAGAAAAACTCTACTTCTTATCAATTTAGAAAGGACTTTATCAGAATATAAGTAATGTTAAATGCAAAGCCATGACTGTGTTAGAGTAAATCTACTTAGAATAGATTTTATTTCAGGTTTGTAGAATGTTGATTTAAAATAATGTCTTTGGAATATAATAAACAATATTTTGCAAAGATTTTTTACTCTCAGAGTGGTATGTAACATCTATGTCAGGAAGTTAATTTTGGAAGATAGAACACACGTAAACACATACATACACACCTGCATACTTGTACAAAAATATGCAGGTATTGCATAAATTTATGACAAAGGAGATGATTCTGCCATCTAAATGAAAATGATGAGAGTAAAGGACATTTGAATTGTCTCAGAAGTCCATGATACTATCTCTTTTATCTTTGTTAGATTTTTAAATAAATAAAGGCAATTTGACAGCAAAAAGGTGAGAGTAAGTAAAAGGGTAACGAATATCAAGAATATGAGGGCATCAGTAAGCATGGCAGGGTTCAGCATGACAAGAACAATTGTACATTTTGGTGTCATTTCTAAGTGAAATGCACTTGTCAAATGGGGATAATGACTAGTCTATTGAGAAGCTGAAAAGCGAGCCATTATTGGATGATAGGATGTTTTGCTATGTCAAGTAAATAGTCTGTGATGAATGACACAAGACTGAAAGGCAGAGATAGATTACATGATGTCTTTTTTTTGCCTTATAAAACATATACTGATATCAACAATTATTAAACATTTATATAGATAATAATTTTATGATTAGAAATATGTATTATTTGGGAACTTCATGCATGTCAGACAAGGATTACATGTGAACTTCCACAAAATAGACCTAATTTAATTAAATCATCACAACACTCCTATTAACCTCATTTTGGTGTAGAAGCACAGATAGTTTCAATCTCTTGCCCAAGACACTAAATTCCAAACCTAGGATTATCAATGCAAAAGTCAACTCTCCACAGTGCTGCCTTGTCCAGACTACTATTTAAATCAGATCATGAGATGAATGAAGGTCTGGATGGATGGATAGATACTGAAACAGCATCTGAATAGCTGTTCTGAGACTGGGGGAAGGATCTAATCCTTTAACATGCATAACTACAGTATTGTGATAGCTGGGCAGTACTGAGTATCTGCTTTGAAATTAATTTCTCCTGTGCTTGTAGATAGTCCTGTAAATCTAAACAAAAAAGAACTTAATATTGATTGCTGCTTTCCAGTTTATAAAACCAGATGTTCCAGCTGTACTCCAAACCAGAATCAGAAGCTCTGAAAACTGGACCTTGGCACCAAGATTTTTCAAACACTCAAAATGATTTCAGTGTAAAGTCAATGTTAGGAGCTACAATTTGGTACATTTAAACTTACCTCAGAAACTAATGGCAATAACAGATGGACAGAACAGAATGTTGGAAGAACTGAACTCTTAAATCTTAGTTTCATGTTCTCTTACCCTTCCAGGAAGGTTGTTGGAGGGCAAACATCAGGAATACAGCAAGAAGTATTGGAAGAAGATGTCAGTATCTGCCATCCAAAGAGTGATCATTCTGACTGTGAAGTGTTGAGCTTGATTCATCTAACAATAAATAGGTGTTCATACTGAAATTAAGGTAAGCTAAGGACAGGTGGGCTTTACTATCCCCGGTGCTATCAACCCTACAACCTAAATACACAAACAAAGAACTCCAGGCTGGCACTGGGTACCTGGAGCAAGAATAGCGAAGGGATTAAACAAAAAATGATAAGCAGAGGCAAGGCATATTCTTTTGGGGAATGAAGTGAGGAAGAAAAACAAAATGTTGATGTTTATTTACACTGTTGATACTCCAAATATTATAACTGTCTTCCAATGCTTCTAATAATATGAATTTAAATTATTGAGTCATGTTTATATGTATAAGGTGCCATACTAGGGCTCTGTGTATGTTGTGTATTCAGTCATAGAAATAACTTCACATAGGAGGAGACTAAAGCACTTTTACACACAGGCAAATAATTGCATTGCCAAAGTCTGCACACAATTCCATGCGACTCTATTCACCAGTTTTCCACTTTAGATTTTCAGGTGTTTTTCAGCCCTCAAAGTTGTCTTTGGCCTAGGACCTATTTTATTCTAGAGAAATCAGAGCTGGTAACACAGAGTGGATTTGGGATGCAAATTCAGGAGAGGGGCGGGCCCTAGGAAGGGAGGATCCTGAAGAGGAGGGGAGAGGGAGAGAAACAGAGAAACAGAGAAAAGTAAAATGGCAATGGATATCACATAGTGAAAAGAGGTTAAATTTGGAGTCAGATATTTAATGAGAATTATAAGGACTCTTGGGAAGCAAGTGTAATGACACATGTACCACAAAACAAGTTTCCTTTTAATAAAATAAACCTATATAATGAAGAGTGTTAGGTTTCCCAGCATACCAGGAACAGAAAGGTGACAGGTATTCAGAGAGCACAGTGTCTAGGAATAACAACCATATAATTGGCTAGATAAGCAAGACATTGGTTGAAGTTGCCCTTGTAAAATGTCCCCTGAATACCTGAGAAAGGAGAGAGAAAGGCAAGACACTTGACCATTGTTACTGAAAGAAACATAATAGGAGGTAACGAAAGTGAGCATCAGACTGCATAAAGGCCAAGTTTAACCATGTTTCTGTGAAGAAAAACTAATGAGCAAAAATACACGAACAAATTGGCCCCTGAGTTGTGCTACTCAAGCATCTGTACCACAAGCAAAAAAAAAAAAAAAGCAATCCAAGCAAAACATGCCTGAAGTAAGCAAGGTCCAAGTGCCAAGTGGAGAAAATGTAATTAATCTGGTCTAAGAGATGGCTATTTCTGACTTCTATGAAGAAAATCAATGCCTTACCTGTGAGAGAAATTTGGTATAAGAAACCACAAAAGATTAACGGTTTTAAAAATAATCACCAGTTTCTATTAAACATAATATTGATAACAGAGAACTTACTCCATGTCAAGTACTATACTAAATATTTTACATGAGGCAATTCATTTGATTACCACAAGTCAAGAGGCAATACTATTAGCTTGGTTTTGCAATGAGACAACTGAAGCACAAAGAGATTTAAGTAATTTACTCAAGTTAGGACCATCAATGATAGTTCAGGGATGAAAATCCAGGCAGTTTGTTTCTAGAATCCAAGATTTTGTCAACTATGCTCTACTGCCTCTATAATTAGAGTGTGATTCTATTCAAACATTTATTAAGTAAATGCCTTGCAGATATACAGTGGTCTTGCAGAAAATCTAGAAAGGTGAAACATACTTCATGTTACTGTCAGGGTAGTTCATAGAATGTTCGAATAAAATCAGTAGAGTCCCAGAGGACAATAATCTGTAATATAAAGCTCATGTAACACAATGCACAGTTGTCTGGTAACATCAGAAAACATATAAACACAGTGAGAAAAGTGAGGGTGTGTTGGAAAGGAAACAGGAATCTACCCTTCATCACTCCAACTGTGTGACAAGCACTCCATGAACAGTGTATCCCAAATCATCTCCAAGAGGTAACTACTTCCCCCAAGTTCAGAACTGAAGAACCAAGATATTAAGCAGTTCAATTGCTTGTAGGTAGAACTAATATGTGTCCCTCTGTCTAAATCCAAAGTCTACGCCCCTTCCCCTCTCTCATATAACCCATGAGAACATTTCTGAAATTTGGGTAGAATTGGTCACAGCTGCCAGAAGTTAATTATAGGTGTCAGGGAGCAAGTAAGAGGGGACAGGGAGAGTGCCCTGCAGCCAAACTAAAGCTTAGTGGTGGCTTTATTGAAGGGGCACAGAGCAGATGGGTAAATTTCACAGAAGAATGGGGCATCTATAAATGTATAGGTTGGGACTATTTGTAGACAACTGGAATGATGGAGACAAATGTTCCTAAACAACAGTGAGGATGCTAAAGGTGTTTTTGCACATATTTTGATCTGTGCTGCATCACAGTAAGGTAAGTTACATTGGTTGCATCTACTACACCAGTGAGAGAAGAAGGTGAAAGTGGCTGAAGAGAGACAAGGATGAGTTAGGAGATGTGCAGGAATCCAGGCAGGCAGTTGTGAGCCTCCCCACAGGCAGAGAAGGGGCAGTGGGAAGTACACTTCCATGGCTCTTGGCAACTGAGTCCATGGCACTCAATATTAGTCCACAGGAATGTCAATCAAACCTTTATACATTTGTATGCATAGCGGGACTTCTTGCTGTGTTTTTTGGTGCAATTTGGTCCCTAAAAAGAACTAATGCAATTTTGATTGCTAAAGGTATTATTTCGAGTTAGTACATTTGAAATATCTTTTTATACCTTCTCTAAACATAAATATATGAAGGTAAATTTAATATCTAACTTGACTTACATAATTTTCTGAGTAAAAAGGAAATCAAAGCCCATAGGGCATTATACATCATATAATGCATACAATTTCTGAGATCTCTTATGGGCCCCCCAGTTAATAAGCTCACCCATTACTCATGTGATATCTCCAAACTTATTTAAATAAAAGATTTAGTTCCTGTTTATAAAGTGTAGATTAAATGTAACTACTCATTTTAAATAGATTAACTCCTTTAAAGAAAGTCAGAAATTGAGACCAAATCCAGAAGAAGAAACTATTTTCATGGGTTTCCTGACCTTATGAGGCTGAATCATTCTATTTTGTCATCACCTGGATAGCTGGAGAGAACCTGGGTGTATATATAGCATTTTTACTGGGTCACTTACTACAGAAGAAAGGGCTCAAACTTTGTGTGGAGAAGCTGTTCCACATATATCACCGCTCTTGAATAGGCTGATTAATTTTTGGCAGAAAGTTATTTTCTAACAGAACCATGATAATCCATCTTTCTTTAAAATAACACTTTCATTTACATTAAGACTATTCATTTATTTTAGGAAGTATGTCATCTTTCTTTAAAACAAAAGTAGAATTCTTAACAAATAGGATACAGTTCTTTGTCCATTGCCATCCACCAGCAACCACATCATTTCTATTAAAGGACTGACTACAGAAAGGAGGAAGAGAGCTGTCACCCCAAACTTTGGGAATATTGGTAACAAATAAACCTTTTCACCCTGTCTCAGCAAGGTACCACTTTATCAAATAAGAAAGTTGGTAAAAACAAGCAAACTTAATAAATGAACATCCTCTCACAAAGGGCATGAATGAATTTGTCCATCTTTAAATGATTTAGGACAAACTTTATAGTAGCTCTCTCTAGGTAGTGAGTTGTCAGAACACAAACTCTGTAGGCCCAGAAAGACCCAGCTTTGAGTCTTCACTCTGCCAATTTCTGTGTAAATTATGAATTATGAAATTGGGTAAATTATGTATATTCTTTATACCTCAGGTTCTTTATCTGTAACATGAGGGTAATGATGCCTGTCTAATGTGACTGCTGTGTAGATTAAATGAAGAAGGTAGATAAAATCTTCCAGCTTTTTTATAGCCTATGTAAAACTCTGCATAAGCATGATCAAAAAAATTAGATACATAGGTAGAATAGGTAGATGATAGATAGATAGATGAGCAGATATTTCAAAACACAAACACTATTTGCATTTAAGAAAGAGATTAAGTTGAGAACTTTGCCTAATCATCAAGTTGTGTCTACATGTGTGGTCCATGGAGAGGGAAGCCTATTTGAAGAACCAACTATTGTACCCTTGACTCGGAACATGATCAGCCCATGGTATTCCATAGCTATAGAAAAGAAGCTCATTAAAAGTAACTCACCCATTTGTATTCTCTAATATATTTCCATAGGCTACAATGCTCTTTTTAAAAAAAAACATTCCTATGCCTACTGCAAAGAAAAAAATCTTTTCTATTTTCAACATTAAAAATGCACATGATCCCCCCTCAAAAAGACAAAAAAGAGAGAAGGCACAAGAAAAAAATCAGAGAAAATAAGGTCATACAGTCTCTCACTTTCTTTTTACATCCTAAAGATAAACGTTCAGGTCTGGGAAGAGGCTGACTCCTCTGCTCGACTGGGCTAAAATAAATGTTTAAATAGTTCCATTTCAAACCTGCACTGTATTTCTCACACTATTAAAAAAGAAACAGATTTGGTCATTTTCAGTCCAAACCCCATTCTAAATAAAGATTTTCATCTTTTCTTGACTCTGATTCCTAATTTAACGTGATCGCACCTCTCTTACTTATCTAAAAAATTCTTTTTTGGCAACTTTAAATATTCTTAACAGAAGCATGAATCAGAAAAGAAAAAAAAGACCCCTGAATAGCTAAGGCACAAGCTAAAAATATATGTGCACCAAAGCTCATATAGGTTTTTTTTTAGTTTTTCAAATAAGGAATAAAAGACAGAAAACTGTACGTGAACAACAATCAAAATAAAAATATATATACAAAAAGAAATCCTTACTAAAAGCCTAATCACCCTACCTTGTATACTTATTACAATCAATGGGGCTGATCTCATTTTTCAGCTACTAGGTCAACAGAGCAACCCCCCAGGCAGTGCAATACATCAGGAAGGAAGGATTGGAAGCTTGATTGTCATAGCAACAATATTAATAGCAAGCGGACATGTATCTCTGTCTGGTGATGTGACTGTCCCTCTCCTTAACACTTTTTATACACCAACTCATTTAATCTTAACAACACCATTTTTACAGCTGAGCAAACAGAGGAACTGAAAAACTGAATGATCAAGTAATGAAGCTGAAATTAGAATACAGGCAGTGCAGCTTCAGGGTGACAACGAAAAAAAAAACACATGCATAATGCGAAACAGGCAGATAAGGGTGCTAAAACTCAGGAGCTCCCAGTCATCCAGGAAGGGATATATCAGGCTACAAAACTCCCCCAGGTTCAGTGGCTGCTGCTAGCTCTGTGCTTCATTGCAGTGTGTCCCTTGAACTCCTACACCAGACCCTCTGGGCAGTGCCATACATCTGGTCCCACCTGGTAAAAGAAGAAGAGCCAGAGATGGGCATCTCCTCAGCTGGCAGAAGACAAGATATAAATCCCACCCACTCACACCCACATAATAACTCCCCAAGCTTCACGTCATCATTCCAGAAATCAATAATGTGACAAAAATTAAATTACCCAAAACAAATTTGAAAAGAATTAAATGAAAACAGAAGAGAAAGCCATATGAGAGAGATTTGAAGTGATGGAAGAACATAGACTTTAAAGTATGCTCTCTGCCCATCAATTAATTTATCCCTAGAGAGAGCTTCCAGGTGCTAGACCCAGGCCTGGAGACAGAAAATCTGAGTGGGATGCAATCTTTGAGCTGCCAGGAAAAGGATGAGTAGACTGATGTACGCAGAAACCACAGTACAGACAGGGCCGGGCACTAATTGAGGAGAGTCAGCAGAGAACAGTGACAGTACAACATAGTGCACAGTCATCTCTCCCCGGAGCAGCTGAAAATCTCCTAGAGAAATTATCCGTGAAGGTAAGCTATGAAAGAAAAAGTAAGGTTGTTGCCCCCGCCTACCCATGGCAGACCAGAAGGGAAAGGATTCCCGGAAAGGAGCATAGCTGTACAAGAACTGGGGTGGGGTTATGGAACCAGGAAAAACAAACTACTGCTTGAGGCTGCATCCTGAAAAGGGAGTGAGTGGGCTGGAGCTTAGTGAGAAGTAAAGCTGAAAGTAAGGCCATGAGCCAGCTGAGGGCTTCTGTCACGAAAGCAAACCTCCAGATCACAGGATTTCTGGAAAGAGAAGAGTGGTACAGAAATCTCAGAATGTTGACTTGAGAGTTGCTCTTCAATTTATAAGAAACCAAAAGTCCTCAGATCTTTGTTCTGTAACTTGGGAGGGTGAGGAGGGTAGATATCGTGAACTGGAGCTCACTCCAAGTCTAACTTCCCCAGACACTAATACTCATTTGGGCATGCTGGCATGAGGCATTAAGAAGAGTTATATGTGTGCTAAATACTTTGTTTACAAAGAAAAATGATCAAACAATTATATTTTAGAGAAATTTATTTCACAAACATTTGAAATAGAAAACATGTACTCTTGAATGGGCAAGCTCTGGTTATGTGAAAATGTGCTTATATCAAATCCTCATCCTCTAATTATGTCCCTAAAAAGTAAACGTTGCTGAAATGGTCCTCACCCCAAGTAAAAACATTTAAAATGGCATATCTGAAAGCATTCTAAGTTTCTAAATTAAATGTTGATACATAGCATTTCCTATTTCTGTGAAGTCTAATAAAAGATATTTAAGAGCTAAACAGTGCTTTCTTAGCTACTCAGGAAACCAGAGGGCTGTTTAAGAATTAATATTTAAGTTGCCTTTCATTTTAAAGTTAACTATTAAAGATGAGCTCTTTCCTTCCTTTGGGGGTTTCTTCCTGTGGTACAGGAATAAAAGGATATTGTATATCAAAGTGTAAGGGGAAAACCACCTGGGTCTAACCATTTAAAGTTTTAGGATACAGTAGTCACTACTGTTTCACTTCTGTATGAAAAGAACCCGATTTGTTGAGATTAAACAGTGATGAGTTATAAAAATGCCTATTTGTACAAAATTTGATTTACAAGAATTCATTATTTCAGCCAGGTAGAGGTGCCTGGTGGGAAAACACCTCTTTGACTTCCATCAAAGATCAGTTTCCCAGGAACTGGAGTTATGGGGAACCTACCTTCAGACTTTCTCTGCAAGACAGCAGAGTAATGAGAATCACCATCCATCTCGGAGTCAGCATACAACTCCCTAAGCAGAACATCCCTAAGCATGTCTGTGCAAATGCCATTAACATTCACAGAGCATTCATCCTGTATCTAGCATCCACTAGATGAGTGACAGCACCAAGAAATATAAAAAAAGAATTTTTGTATAATAAAGCCAAATACCTGTTAATCACTCTTGAATCTAGTATAAATCTAATAGAAATGTTTTTTTTTCCTTTTCAGTGCCTTAACTCCCCTTCCAGGCTTAATGGTCTTTTGTGATCCTCTTGGAGGTATTCTTTCTGAGCCTAATGCATTATACCAGACAAACAACAAGGCCCATGAGGGGATCAAAGGTCTTACTTAGTTCCAAGGGAGCTGGAATGACCAGTGCCAAGTCCACCTGGAGGGAGAGTCTATTTTCCCTCAAACAGGATCCAGAAAACAGGCTACTGCAAGGTTCAGACATCTCTCAAAATGCAGAACCCCTACAGCCCAGATTTGCCACCTTGTGGCATCTGCCTTTTTCCCAAAACTAAAATCACCTTTGAAAAGGAAAAGATTTCAGACCATCGATGAGATTCAGGAAAAATGCAACCGGGTATCTTATGGTGATTGGGAGAACTGTGTGAAGTTCCAAGGTGCCTACTTTGAAGGGGACTAAGACATCATTGTCCTATGCACAATATTTCTTGTATCTTGTATCTTCTTCAATAAATGTCTCCATTTTTTCATATTACATGTCTGGATACCTTCTGGACAGACCTCATATACTACCAAGAGTTCTCATGTATCTTTTACCCTGCCTCCTTTACAGTTAACATCTTACACAGTGTAATATTAAAACCATAAAACTTACATCTGTGTGATATTGCTGAAGTACAGACCTTTTTCAGATGTCACCAGTCTATATTCACTATGTCCTTTTTCTGTTCAGGATTCAGTACATGATACCATGTAGCATTTAGTCAGTATGTATCTTCCATTGTCTTCTGTTTGTGTCATTTTCTTGTTTTTCCTAACCAAATCACCATTTCTTTTAATGTGAAATATAGTCAAATATCAGCATACCATCTGGAACTCCCTAATAGTATGAAAACTGCTGAAAGTCACAATGGTCTGTATGCTATCTTTGTGAATATGTAGTCACAAGTGACATTCAGCATAACGTCTACCAACCTGTATGGGAGCATGGTCCCGAGGTCAAGAGCAGAGGCTCTGGGGCCCAATAGCTGGGATTCACATACCAGATTAATCACCAAACAGGTCTGTGATGTTAAACAATTTCATTAGCATCTCTCTCTTTGGTAGTTTATTTGAAACATAGTCCTTATTTCCACTGGATTTTGGTGAGGATAAAACGAGATAATTTATGGAAAGCACTTAGCACATTGGCATATGAAAGTATTTGCTGTTGCTACTTTTTTCCCTGAATATCTTACATTCTCTTTATTAGTATCCTAATCCCTTCTATTCTCATTCATTCCATGAAAATCTTGGTAAATATCAGCAAATCAAATAGTGCTTTGTGCTACAGAAAGGATACTATGGGGGTGACATGCAGGGAGAATAGGAACAGCCTAAGGTAAGCAAAATAATTTAGGTATGTTTCATCAACTGTCACAAGGCATTACAGCATATAGCCACAAAGAATAATCATTAAAGCTTGTCTGAGCAATATCCCTTCTAAGATGAGGCTGTGATATTATTGGAAGACACACCCACTGCACAACGAACATCAGTTGAGGACTAGCAAATTTCAATCTAACATAGTTTCACTTGGTGACACTTTGGAGCAATTTCAACAAGATCACTTGAGATTTTAAACCATAGGGTGACCTTCAGAAAGTCAGATGAGCTGCAAAAATAATACATGTGTCATAATTCATTAGCAGTTTGTAGCAAGCTGTAATCCTTACTAATGAAAAAACAGTTTACCAAGGAAATGTACAAATTATTAACTGTTTAAGAAAATTCTTGATAAATAGCTTCACCAAATTGCATTTAATTTTGCCATTTAAACTGCCTCCTGTGGAGTTTACACCATCAAAAACAGCTACTGTCTGTAAAATATGAAACAAAATAATAGCATTTCCTGTTTGATTTTTATGGAGCCTCTTTCCTCATTTTCCTACAAAGAAATGGTCCCATAGTTTGCACATTTCTAGAGGTTTTTGCCTCTATATTTGGTCTAGCAACTCTCTTCTCAAAGCATAACAATAATAAGCAAAATAGAAAGAGTAGGCTACATGTTATTATTTTTGCATAATTTTGATGAGTAACCTTACACTATTTCCCTAGAAGAGGACCGCTGAAAAGATGATTTGTGCTGAAAAGATCATAACAACATGTATTGGAAGCAGCATAAAATCATTATAAATTAATATGGTAGATTAAGAAATGTTGTAGTTAGGTATTGTATGTATTTCATCAAGGAACTTAACAGAGATCCTCATTATATATTTTATAATAAAAAAGAATAAATGTGGGTAGTGGGATACTTCTGGTAGGTAAATTCATTGCTAGAATAAAGCAAAGAGAGTTCATACATGAATCTTTGTAAATCAGAAGGGCAGGCCTGGGTGAATACCCAGGGCGATACCTAAGCTTGTCCAGTGATCTAAAAGATGACAGAATTTTGGGGAGCCTCAGATACCAGCGTTAAGAAAATGCTAATGTAACTGGTGGATGACATGGCTGAAAGCATTGGTACTCTGGTGTATGTTTGTATCAAACACAAATGAGACTGTTGCCTCAGGATAATGTAGAGCAGTTTTGGAATTGTCAAAAAGAAAATCAGTTTTTCAAAGATATTTTAAGGGAGACCTGGTTTAAGAAGAAACTATCAAAATATGTCTTGGGATTTAGTTGACCATATACTT
>PVKM010017331.1:0-26006 GCA_004027735.1 Carollia perspicillata
AGAGAAACAATTAGCCAACTCATTTAACAGGTCAGCTGAACCTAATTACAGGCTTATGATATATTCTAGTTGAAAGATATTTTGCTATTGTGTCCAATTTTCTCATCTTTCAAGCAAAAATAAAACAAACGATGCCAAGGTTCAGAGAAGAGAAGGTAATTTCCCAAGGTCCCATGACATTGTGGGGGGCAGAAATGGGACTGGGGCACTCTCAGTCCCCTGTTTCTGGAACGTAGGGCTCTCCTCACCCCCTGAGATACTGCTGACCCTTCTTGGAAATGCCCGTGTAAATAGGCCCGGTGGTGGATGCTGGCAAAGCAAGGTGTGGACCCACCCCCAGTGCAGTGCCAGGAAGAAGGCGAGGACAGGACGGTGGACGGAAGGCGGCACAGGTGGGAGGGTGGCACCCCGGCAATGCCACGCTATCAGGACACGGAGCGGAGCACATGCACACACCCACGCATATACATTTCTTTATAGATCGAACATCTCCAAGCAACCCACACAGAATGATATATTTTAAAAAAGAATAGAATGTAGAGTTTTTTTTTCCTGCTAAGATGCGTGCGGATGTGTGTGTGTGTAGAAGGCCAGTGGGGGTTTTGCCTGTTTCTCCTCCTTTTCTCTCAGCAGCGCCTGCGATGGTGGTTTGAGAACATGGTAATTGACTCCACTGTAGTCCCACTTCGCTTCGTGGACAGACAGCCCAATCCAAGCTCATGCAGGGACTAGAATCCTGAGTCTCTTAATACATTGGTCTAGGGCTCTGGCTCCTGCCCACCTCCCCTATGGTCTCTGGTACCATCCCAAGTCCATCATTAATCAGATCCAAAGTACCTCACACTTACCAAACACACCACACAGAGTGGTGGGGTTAGAATAGGTAATAGAATGGACAGGGAGAAGCAGTGTGGTGTGTGGCCAAGGAGAAAAGAAAAGGGATGGGGCAAATACGAAACCCAAAGTGTGTGTGCTGTTGACTCCTCCTGCAAATCTGCCAAATGCTATGTTTAGCAACGAGCAAGTCCTGATGCCACTATGTTATCAACTCACGAATCAAGAGCAAAGACTTCCTTATTCTCACAGATGCTAGGGATCAATCACTCTCGGAGCATGCAGGCCAACAGATGACAGGTACTCCATCAGGCTGAAGCATTTTTGGAAGCAGCGGCAGTCAGTGCGCATGGACATGGTTACTGGAGTCGGTTGGAATGAAGAGCTATTGGGATTGTTGCCACGGGAAGGAGCTGCTACCGAGGAAACTATTCACCTGTCTGTTAAAAATGATCTAATCAGTAATTGGCTGCTTGGGCTTATCTGAGTCTCCATATTACAATGGACCAAGGGCCTTATTAAAGCTCTTCTGAGAGTAAGACTAACCTGGCTTTGAAATTCACAGCACCAACCTAATTGTTCACACAGCTAACTTTTGGGACATTCTTTTGTTATTTCTCTAGGCTTTTGAATTTCCAACTCTGGGCTCCACATCTAATGTTTCTGATGTGTATATGTTTTATTTTCTAGAAAAGCTCTAAATATTTACTGACATTTAGCATCAAAAGTATTTAAAGGAAACAGTTGTTGTGGTGATGCTGCGTCAGCAGAGAGGACAAGAAAGCAGAGGTTAGACTGTGGAATCTTGGCTGTTCTCAATTCTGCCTTAGTAGTCGGGAGAGCTTGGGGTATTATCTGTCGAAATATGGTCACCAAATCTTGTTCCAAACCCAAACCATCTGTGTCTGTCAGCCAGTTCCCAGTTATCTTCATCTTTTGTTGCTTCTCTTGTAAAAAGTTAAGTCTAAGTTCTGGAATCTGTTATCTTCCCACGCAAAGCCTACTTATCCTTCATAGTTTCAGATAAACGTAATAAGCATGGCGATCGGGCTCCCTGACACACTCAGAAGCGCATTAGAAACGCAGCCTGGGGCGGGATGATGGCTGTAGACAGCAATGCTGTCTACAGGAAAGACGAGATGCACATCTGTGAGATCAATAACTCTGCTCACTGATGTCGTTTTTTAGTTTGCTAAGGCTGTCATAACAAAGGTCCACGAACTGAGCAGCTTAAACAGTAGAGAGGTGTTGTCTACAGTTCTGTTGATGAGAAGTTTCAGATCTAGAAGTCTGAGGTCAGCATGGTTATGCTCCCTTTGAAGGTGCTAGGAAAGGTCTGTGCCCGCTTCTCCGTTAGCTCCTGGTAGTTCCTTAGTCTGTGGCCGTCTCCACGCAGTAGGCTCCTTATGTGCGTGTTTGTATCCAAATCTCCCCTTTTTAGAAGGTTATCGGTCATATTGAATTAGGAGACTGCCTTATTCGTGTATGACCTCATTTTGACGTAATACATCGGCAACATCCCTATTTCCAAATAAGGCCATGTTCTGAGGCTCTGGGGGTTAGGACTTCAACCTAGGAATCTTGGGGTGGTGGGGCAAATTCAACCCATAAAAGACCTCAGTAGCCTCTGAGGATGGAATATCACATTGCATAAAGATCCATAATAAACTTAAGCCAAGATGAGGTTCAATGAGAGGAAAGATGAATTCGTCAGTCCTTCTAACTATGTAATTCAGGCTCATGGATTAATGGCGCTGAGCCTTTTTTTTAATCTAAAAGAAAATAATGAAAACTTCTCTTGCCTTAAGATGGTTGGAATCAAAATATCTGTGAAAGCCCCATAAAATCTTAAAGTCTATTCATATAACATATAAAATGTTCACAGTCTACTTAGAATTACTACTATAATAATTTATAAAAATAGAAAAACCTTGCAATATGGGTTTGGTTGTTTCTTATTATTCTTCATACTATAGTTGTTGTCAAATATAGTACATTTTTATATATTCTAAATCTGACAAGGTAATCGTATAAATTTTAAATAGTCAGGTTGATTTTAAATAATTTAAGAGAAAAATGTCTATTATACTTACCCAAATATTTATCATTTCTAATGCTGTCCCTACATCCTTAAAATCCGAGTTTTTCCTCTGGTTATAATTTTCCTTCATCCTGAGGAATTTCCTTTAGCACTTCTTTAGAGCACATCTGTTGGTGACACATTCTCTTAGTTTTCTTTTATTTGAAATATCTTTATTCTGTCAAAACTCGCACTGGATATAAAATTTTAAGTTACCAGGGGTTCCCCTCTCCCCAGTTTAGCATTTTAAAAGTATTTTTCACTGTCACCTGGCCTCCATGGTTTCAGGTGAGCAGTAAGCAATATTTCAAGTCATTGTTTTGTATGTAATTTGGCCTTTTTCTCTGGTTGCTCTTGATATTTTTTCTTTATCTCTGATTTTTCAGCAGTTTGACTAAGACATGCCTAAACATTTTAAAAATATATTTTTTGGAGTTTTCTGAGATGCCTGATTCCTTAATTTTATCATTAAATCTGGGACATTTTCAGCCATTCTGAGAAGGTTAGATTGATAAGAAGTTATACCACCATGCCAGAAACAGCACTAAATTATAATGGTTTAGATAGTAAAGACTGGTAGAGCTATCTGGGAAAGTCATCTATATAACATGTGGAAGTTAGAATCCTTGGGAATTGAGTGTAGACATACCAGTGAGCCCCAATTCAGACTCTATGGCCCTGATCTGTGTGGCTCCATGGGTTGAGCACTGGCCTGTGAACCGAAGGGTCGCTGGTTTGACTCCTGGTCAGGGCACATGCCTGGGTTGGTGGGCCAGGTCCCTGGTTGGGGGGGGTGTGAGAGGCAACCGATTGTATCTCTTACACATCGATGTTTCTCTCCCTCTCCTTCTCCCTCCCTTCCCCTCTTTCTAAAAATAAATAAATAAAAATCTTTAAATACATTAAAGTAGAACTGTTTAAAAAATTTTAAAAAGACTATGTAATTTCACTCTCAAGAGGTGATGACAGGCATCTTTGTCAGGAAATTTAAAAGGTGTGCTGCAAGGACTAGGGATTTATATTGGGTGAGTGCATCCCAGCTGGGCCTGAGGACATGCAGAAATGCCTAGGAATGCAGACACTGGTGGGGACATCTGCCTGAGAGCATTCGATTGTCAGTTAAATCTGCCCAGTGCTATCTTCTCCTCCTTATAGCATGGCCAGTGGTTGAGTGAGTCTGCAAGGCATCCGGGGCATGTGTCAGTGGGCGACTCTGATTGTAAAGTGTCATCAGTTTTTTTCAGAAGCCTTTACTAGCATGACCCAGCCTAACGATTCAGAGTCTCACTCACTTGAACCATGAGCTACTGAAAGAGGTTTGTACTCACTCTCAGATGTCTCTGGTCCTGCCTTCCTGAATCTGTGAACTAAACCAAATTCACTCTATGGGAAGTGCATAAAGTATGAGTTTTAGACACAAGGGAGCTCTGAGTAAAGGGTGATGGCTTTCTTATGTCACAAGCAACAGCACTCACACCCAAGGCTGAATATTTCAAAATGAGAACATTCATGCTCCCCCCGAGTTTTCAGTGTTTAGTGAAAATCCAACAAATCAAGCGAGTTCCTGCTATTGAACCAGACCACCTGTCAGTCACAGTTTCACCTGTGCAAATTATTGACATCAGAGGAGAAATCACTGGTGTGTGATCCAGACTCTCTGACTATAATTCATCACGAATGAGTTTTAGTTAACAGATTAAATGCCACACTGTATTTGGAATGTTGGAATTCAACCTGGATTCCACCTGCAGTAGCATGCGTTTTAAGGCAAATTCAGAACAACATTTTCTTCCATCAGCAAAGTGTCTAAGAACTCTAGAAAGGAGTTTTTGTTCCAAAACCACTGTGGTTACCAAAGACAAAGGACTCTGAGGTCATTTTTTTGTCTGTGATCTGAGCATATGGGTCATTGGACTAGGGAATCAGGCAACACAAACTCCAATAATATTTTGGGGTTTTGTGCAACAAAAATTTCACAGTAAAAATGTTCAGTTCTGGTAACAGTGTCTAAGTAATTCAGACCAACCTCTCACTAAGAACTAAAAGAAAGCGTTTCAAAGAGTCTGTTTGGAGGTGTCAGAGAACTAACCACAGTGAAAAGTTATAGGTCCAAGATCTGGGAGAAGAACGGAGCAGAGAGGAGAGAACCCAGCACTTGGGGCTTCTTTTCCAAAGGGTTAGCACCATTCGAGGAGAGGCTGTAATTAATTTTTCCACCAGTCTAAGAGCAATGGGTGAAAGCTCTTCACCCAGCACCTTTCTCACTCCATCTCCTTCTGATTCCTCTGGAGAACTTCCCATCCACTCCATGTACGACTAGTGGGGGTTTCAATCACAACTTCCAACAGGGCAGGCCTATGGCTCAAGCTGGGAGCAATCAAATAACATGCCACCCGGAAGAGTAGCATTAAGATAGATAATAAGGTTGAGAACAGAAATTTGAAGAAGTCCAACTCTTGGAGGTAGCCAGGAGAAGGGGGCTAGGAAAGGAGTCAGTCTGCCAAAGTGTGGTCAGTAAGATTAGGAGTGGGAGGTGTCATGTAACCCAAGAGAGGGGAGTATTTCCTGAAAACCAGACAGGTCAGCTATGCCAGATGTTACTGACAGGTCAAGGTGACCATTGAAATGTACCCATTACATATGGCGGCGTGAAAGTTGTTGGTGACTTTCGATGAGAGAACTTTCAAAAAAGTGGTAGAGAAACCCATTTATCTAGGGAAGAGGAGAGCTCAACATTCAATGCACTTATTTTTTATATTAGATAATTGGCCCAACGTGGCTCTCTTTTAGCCCAAAGCACCAACTCAGAATCGAGACAAAACCGTGAGCTCAGCAGTCGATATAGCACACTTAGTTAGGAGCCCTTTTAGCCGGAAGTGCCCTGCAAGAGCAAGATGTGTGAGCGAGTAGATGAAAATGAAATCAAAGGAGAGAGTAAAGGGAAATAATCAAAGTATTTAAAGTGTCCAAAGTCACACAGCTGGAGGTAACTAGAATGAGATCAAATCCAAACCTGTTTCACCAACAGGACTCCAGGGGCAAACGCCTCCCCGCTTCCCATAACACCTGCCCAGGGAGCGCCCCTCCACTCCCCAGCTGTCTCTGCTCCTCACTTACCCCAGGCTCACTCTAGTGCTCAAGGCCAGCTCAGTGCAGTGAGAGGCTCTCAGCCTTCCCTTTGTTTGGTTAACACCAGCTCTGTGTTCAGAAACAGCTGAAATGCCGCCGCTTTCAAGTAGCTCTCTTTGATCACCCCTAATCGTGCTCCAGCATGGCGCTGTCGTAACTGTAATGCCACATTCCATTGTGAGGTTTTTCATGAGTGTATATTCCCCGTAATGTGGAGACAATATTGGTTTTCACTCTCCATTGTCATCTTCGTGTCTAGAACAGTGACTGGCATGTAGCAAGTCTCGGCAGATCTTTGTTGAAGGGATAAAGGAATGTTTGGGGGTGAGACTCTGCTCTGGGGACCCCTTCAATAGTCTCTTTATTGACAGATTTCCCTAGCTCAGTGCTCCAGGACACCCTGCGTGCCTTTGGATGTGGGTGTGTGTTGTACGAAGTCCTGGCAAGATAAGAGGGAATCAGGGGATGCTTTTGATTGAATTATTTTTTACAATGGAACATATTGCCCATTTTTCTTCAAAGGTTCTAACATAGTTATCCTAGTCTGGGGACTATGCATTATTAACAAAGTTTCTTCTTAAGACAAAGAGAAAAATGGACTCATTCCTTATTAAGATTGAATTATTGAAGTGAAATATAAAAACAAATCATTATTAAGCATAGGTCTTTAGAGATTAGATAGTTTATGCTTTATAATATAGTGAAAATACTTTGCAAATTATATATTCTATGTCTATTAATCACCCAGTCATGGAAAAGCAAGACATGCTTTCAAGTTTGGGCAATGATAAACACATGTTATAAATGTTCCTGTGCATTCCTGTCCGTTTGTGTGGACATACATTCTCCAGTTGTTTGGGTACATATCAAGAAGTATGATTGCTGGGTCACATGGTAAGGGTACGTCAAGCTGTCTTCCAAAGAGGCTGTGCCACTTTGCACTGACCTCTAATGAATGAGAGTTCTTGCTGTTCCACATCCTCTCTGGCATTTGGTGCTGTGGGTGTTTGGGGCGTCGGCCATTGTAATGGATGCGTAGTGGTACCTAATGGTTTTAGTTTGCGATTCCTTGATGTCGAGCATCTTTCCATATGTTTACTTGCCACCAGTGTCTGCTCAGGCCTCTTGCCCATTTTTAAATTGGGTTGTTTCTCTTCTTGTCATTGCCTTTTATGTGTTCCTTGTCAATTTTAAACATCAGTCCTTTAATAGATATATATGTTGCAAATATTTTCTCCAAGCCTCTGGCTTGTTTTATTATTCTCTTAATATATATATTTTTTACCCTGTGGAATTCTCTCACTCTTTTTCAGATTCATTTCATTTCTTGTAACTTCATGAGTCAAATGTTTATTAACCCATTGCCTTTATTTGCTTCTATTAGAACATGAAAATATGCATGCTTCTATACTTCTTCTTGGCATACTGTTGGCTGAAATCACATATTTCTTTATTAACTAGGGTTTTAAAAATAATGATGAAAAGTGATAGATACACGGAAATCTCAAAACAGTAAAGTGGGATAAAAAATTAAAAGGAGATACTTCCTACACAATGAGAGGGGACATCCCCTCTCACTGTCAAAATTAAATGAGAGGGGATGTCCACCTCTGGGTATGATGCAGTGGCCTGCAACAGACTGATGTGCCCCGAGACCAATGACAGAAGCCAGATAAAATACCAAATTCCATCTGTTTGGAGACCGCAGAGAACTGCTGAGGCCAACAGGACTTTGGGGAAGTCTCCGACATTCTGGAGAAAGGGAACTGCAGTGTGGTGAGCAGACATTCTAGAGCTGCTCTGCTTTCAGGGACTTCGTTTGGTCGTGGCACAAATCCAGGCAGAAGGCAGAGAAAGCGAGAGAGCCACTGTTCAGAGGCAGAGGAGCAAGCAGAATTTCCAGCAATCTCACAGACCTGGGGAGAAGAAGTGGAACTTGGGGCTGACAAACAGCCATAAGACCCCATGAGAGGAGCCTGTAATTAGAAGTAAGTCTGATGCTGTTGGCTTTCCTGGAGATGGTTGTTGCATTCTTCAACATTGCAGGGAAGCAATCAATATAGGGCACTGGGAAGAAAGGCAGAGGGAAAAGCAGGATTTTCTGCACTTTCCTGCTACTGAGAGAATAAAAATCTGGCCAATTAACAACCCTGGAGTTCAACTGGAAATCCCCGAGGGCCACACCCTAGAAGCGGAGATGGGGTGGGGAACCAGAGGTAGACTGACTTGTACAAAGAGTACAGCCCGACCTTGAATGAACTCAGCACCTGATGGGATGAGGCAATCCATCACCTCACCATCTGTTTACCAGAGAAAAGGCTGAGCCTCTTTACAGAACAAAAACATCATTTAGACTTTCTAAAATTTGACGCACAATATGTAACACTCAACAAGAAGTTACGAAGCCTTCCTAAGAAACTAGCCAAGCTAAAAACAAACAGTGCAAGCAGATTCCCAGATGAGAAAGTTTCTGGAGCTATCAGAGAGGGGCTTTGAAATACTTTATAAAAATATGTTCAAGAAAAGAGAATTTTACAAGAGAACTGGATAGGTAAACAAGAATCAAATAGAAATGCTAGAATTAATAATTATTGACACCACCCTACAACCCAAGAATTCTACCCCTAAATATACACTGAGCAGAAATTCTCCACATATTCACTTGATAACTCCAAACTTGAAACTAACCAGTGTCCGTCATCAGCCAACGCATAGACAAGCTGTGGTCCATCCACACCATGGAATTACCACGCAGCAAAAAAGGGGAAAGAACTACTGATGCACCGAAAACCAAGCTCTTTCCACATCCCCTGTATTCCTCTGCCACACCTGTCCTTCCCCCATTTTTGCTTAGGGCAAAACTCTTATCGTCATCCTTGACTAATCTGGTCCTCACACATATACTCAGGTTGGGCCTGCTTTCAAAACATGCTCATTTCAAAGATATCAATTTCTAAAAGGTTAAAATCTGTATGCAATCACTCCGTGACTTCCCATCCTAGCACACCAGTATAAGCCATCATTATTTTCCTCCTAGAGTCTTCAGGTGGGCTTCCTGCATCTGTATGTGCCCTGCTACCACCCTCAGCTGTGGGCCTTCTGAAATGTGCATCCAATCATTGACCTCACTTGTTCATGACCATCAGGTGATGTCCATTTCACAACGAATCACGTGCTAACTTATGAGGTCCCCAATCACCTCTCTTCTCTTGCCAAGCTCCACATGCACAGGTCTCCTTACTCCCCAGATTTTCTCTCAGGAATTTGCCTTTGCTACCTGTGACCTTCTCAGAATTGCCCTTGAGCCTCCTCACCTGGAGATGCCTGAGAGATTAATCCCTGCACCCAGGTGGCCAGTGACTGACAAAGGACAACAAAACACCTGTGCCCCTGCCTCAAGCAGGGGCAATGCTGGACGAAATATGTGCTCCAGAGCTGGCCGAGGACCAGGCCCTGGCTGGGCTCTACCTGGGACCACAGGGGAGCTCAGCTCCTTCTCCTGCCCCTTCTCCTGAGAACATCCCCCCAACAAACCTCGTGCATCCAAATCCCTGTCTCAGACTCTGCTTCTCAGCAGCCTAATCAAAGGCAGAGGGCTCCTATGGAGAAGGTGCAGTAATTTGGCTAAAGAAAAAGGCTTCGATATCTAATTTCTTGTGCTGTTTGTGTGACAGTTGCCCCTTGCATACAAGCGTCCAGTGGGGCCTTACAGGTTGTAGAATATTAAAACCTCAAATCTGCACTAAGCCCACTAGTTAATGAATACAATTTTAAAAGAAATTGATGCAGCATGGGTAAGGCCTAAACTTGCAGAAGCCACTGCAACCAGGGCAAAGGCCTTGGCCCATTGTCAACATGGAGAGTTAAAAGTTCTGAAAACCAAACCAAAGCAGATGATACCAACATAAGAGGCATGCAATTCTTAGGGCAAGAGGTATCCCCACACACAAAAAGTAAGGAGTAGTTTCTTAAAGCACCTCCTCTGAGTAATTCTACATTTGAGGGGATTGACAGAAACGTGCCAGGGACAAGGCCAAGTGTGCCGAAGTGGAAAGACACAGAGTCTGTCTACATCTCATCCTGAGCGTGGGGATTGAATCTCTCGGGTACAGAACTTCCATCAGTCAAGGGCAATCTGGGGCCCTCACCCACGTAAGCCATTAGCTGCCGCACTCACAGTGGCTGGGGCTGGGTATGCCGGGTGGTAAGGAGAATTCAGCGCAGCACCGACAGGGTCTTCTGTACCCCGCCTCCATCAAATGCTGTTCAGAAAGTGGAACATACGGCATCTTGCCGTGTATAATGTGCTCCCATGTTTTTGTGTGCACTATACATGGAATTATTATAGCCATGGCATGTAATCATTATACCCCATGTACAATGCACACCCTTATTTTTCCCTAAAAGATTTGGGCAAAAAGTGTGCATCATACATGGCAAGATACGGTAAATCTCTGAAAGAGACATAAGGACCCAATTTTTCGCACATCCCTAGAAAGCGTATGGAGCAGGCTGCTCTGAGGGTGGACGTGTGTTTGGAGACTTTTCCTTGTAAATATCCAATCCCTTCTCCTTGGGTTTTTCATGACCAGAGTTGCGCCCCTTTATTCCCAAATTGGGGCTGTCTTAAACTTCTTACTCTTTCTCACCCAGCATGAGTTCAACAAGGACACTTGGAGGACTGTCCTCGCCGAGGACCCCTGGAGCGCTGTCCTGAGCTGCCTGTCCTCCCAAGCTTGTCTCACAACCTTCTCAGCCCTGGTCACGGAGACTCTCTAGGAGCTCTGCTGTAAGTCATAACTTGAGCTGAACTTCCTGGTGAGTCAGTATCAGCTCCCTGCCTTCTTTCTTTCCGTCTAGTTTTATTTGAATCCAAGTAATACACTTGCACAGATTTAAAGGCCAGGGTCCCCTGAGTCTTCCAGTCTCCCTCCTGAGATGCACATGTCCAACACCGGAGTTCCCGTACCAGACAGGTCCACGAAGTGGCATCACCAGCAACACAGGCTTAACTCCTTGCTACAACATCTCACCCCATCCTCAGCGGGGCAAGCTTTCCAGAAAGTAAACCGCCCTTCTCCTGCCAGGATGTCTCGGATGCATGTGCCTGGGGGACCAGTCTGGTGGGTGGGTTCTATTAGCTTATCTATCAGTGAATTCATTTCAGCTGCACCCTCCTCCCCCACTTGAATCTCTCAGATTAACTTGTGTCTCTAGTTACTGCATCTTCCTTGGGTTGTACGCTGGGAGTTGTTTCTTCTTGCCCTCACCACATTTAAACTTTACTTGGTTAGCCAAGTCAGTTACCGGGTCACCCTTTCACTTTCAGCCTTTCAAAACTCATGGAAATTTATGTCATCTTGGGTTTTGTTGGACTCAATTCCTGTTCTTTTTGTTCATAGGAGCGGATGGCTTTTTTAGTCTTTAAATCTCACTTTAAAGGGGTTTGGAAGGAAATAGGCATATGAGCTTGGGCTCAGCCTGCAGGATTTCTGGCTCAGCCCTTTCAGGAGTCTGTCTATCAGGTGGCCTTCCTCCACAGGCTCCTCGCTCACATCTGTGATAATTATCCAGAGAGCCTGAGGTGTTATTACAGCAAAGATATGATTTTACTTTTTCGCTTCAAACAAAAACCCAGGGGGAACCAATAAGGCAAAGTCTGAGCTGGGAGCGGCACACTAAATTGCCTCACACTCCTGCCCTGTCCGACCCAGAACCCTTTTGCAGAGCACGGGAAAGGCCGCTGGTGCTGGCACTGCCCCACCTCCCCATGCCAGGCACCAGCCTACGCATTGGCTCTTCCGAAAGCCATGAGAGCGCAGGATGCTGCCAGTCTAGACCTTCCTCTTTTCAAAGCTCGGCCGTGAAAGGCTGCTTCTGTTCATTTGTGTTGTCAACATTGACTGCATCCTTAAATTTACAAAGAGCTCGTTCGGAAATAGAGATAATCCGTCACTTTTTGTTGGTCCACAAAAACACACGAGTCTTGCCAAAGAGCACCCTTTGCTTGTGCTATTGTCTGGGTCCAGTGTCCAGACCACAAATTCCCTTGAAAACAGGGTCCTATTTCCAACTTGGGTAATTTCTAATTCTGCAGTGTGACTCCATGAATGGCCATTAGGGTGTGCAAGAATTTCAGTGTAAGGCCCTAGCAGGGGTGTCCAACCTACAGCCCACAGCGGGCTGCACGAGGATCTGGATGGCTATGAATGCGGCTCAACACAAAACTGTAAATTTATTTTAAACTTTTTTTTGAATCGTCAGTTTTTGTTTGCATTTGTATATTTAATGTGTGGCCCAAAACAATTCTTCTTCTTCCAGTGTGGCCCAGAGGCACCAAAAGGTTGAACACCCCTGCAAGGATGACACCTCGACCTTTTTCATTTAATGGGCAAAGTGGGCTTTTTCTTACTATTTTTAGGAAAACTTATCAAACCACTGTACATTTAAAAATTTTGAGCCCTGGCTGGTGTAGCTCAGTGGATTGAGCATGGACCTGTGAACCAAACAACCAAGGTTTGATTCCCAGTCAGGGCACATGCCTGGGTTGCAGGCCAGTTCCCAGCAGGGGATGGACAAGAAGCAACCATACATTGATATTTCTCTCTCTCTCTCTCTCCTTCCCTTCCTCTCTAAAGATAAATAAATAAAATCTAAAAAAAACTTAAAAAAATTTGAGCAGATCACAAAATACAAACAAAGAAATGAAAAGGGAAAAACTAATAACTAGGCTACTGATTTATGTTTCAATATGAAATCCATTCCACTTTTCCATTCAACAAACATTTATTAAGCACCTACTACATACTAGGCACTGCACCGGATGTCGGGGATTCAGCAATGAGCATGCATTTATCTCTTGCTTTCTCTCTTTCCTATGGCCTCTCTGTAAGAATTCTGAATTCACCCACAGACTTCCTACAGAAGGCAGTAGAATATTTTAGGGGAAATGTTAGACTAAAGATCAGAGAAGATTCCTTTGTCTTAGTTAGGTACCAAAGGAACTAGTAGGTTCCTTTAGGAAAGTCATGAGGACAAGGCTTAGAACTTTAGAGATGTCAATCAGAAGAGGTTTTGGACAAAATTCAATACTTTTTCTACTCAAGATATCATTGGGCAAAAATTGAGGTTACCGTCCATTTCTCTCCACGCTCTGCAGGCGATGCAACGATTCTTTAATTATTTGGAAGGGCAAACATCTAGGGATCAACCTGACCCCCAGACTTAGCAGCAGGCAAATAAAAATTTCGTCCACCACGAAGCCCCAGTGACACTAATTTGGTCAGCACTTCTCCCCTGGGGTCAGCTGCTTTCCTCTTGCAGGCCCGACGTGACTGCTGAAGGCAATACCAAACTCCAGCTTCTCCTCCTTTGTTGGAGACTGTCTACTCCCTGAAAGGAATTTCTAAGTATCAAGCAAGCAAAAATGTTATGGAGAGGTGCGAGAACATCACATTCATTCACTCTCTTCCTTTGTGGTGACATAAAATTAAGCCCAAGGAACTGGAGCAATTCAGTCTTTGCTGTATTTTGCACTCCTGTTGACACGTTGCCAGTCCCTGTGTTCTCGAGTCCGTTACTGCATGGTAAACAGTCAGGAAGCCCTCTGGGTGTGAGAGGAAGGCCATGCTGGGATCCCAGGCGTATGCTCCCCTTCGCACCAGCTTCGGTGGGAAATACAAGGCCTGTCCAGGAAGTATCCAGCCACGTGCTGGGAGAAATAGAGCCATTTCTCGAAGAAGATACAAGAAACATTGTACACAGGACTATGACGCCTCAGTCCCCTTCAAAGCAGGCACCCGGGGACCTCACACATTTCTCCCAATTGCTATCAGCTGCCCCATCGCATTTTCCTGAATCTCATTGATGGTCTGAAATTGCTCCCTTTTCAAAGGTGATTTGAGGTTTGGGAAAAGCCAGAAGTTGCAGGGCGCCAAATCTGGGCTGCAGTGGGGCTGAGTCACCTGGGTGATTGGATGTTTTGCCAAAAAACTCTGCAGCAGACATGATGCATGGGCAGGTGTGTTGTCATGACGAAGCTGCCCATCACCAGTTGCCAACAGCTGCGGCCTTCAGAACCACATGAACAGTTTCACAGAGGAATGTTCAAGCTGAACACAACATCTGATGCAGATCTGTCGCTCTATTCACTCAGTCATTTTGAACGTGACAGCCACACAGTATACCTGTTCACTCAACGGCGTCTACCACCCCCAATGACTAACAGAGTGAAGTCATCCTTGTTCACGCATGTGCATTCCAGCCAACTCCCCTCGGCTGCCAGGTTACATGGATGCCGTGCATACCACTCTCGTTGTCTTAACAATGGTCAGACTTTTTCTAGATGGACCTCGTTTCGCTGATCGGTGTGCTTTATCAATTCCACCACTGGGAAGAAGCCAATTCACTTTCTCAGTTCCAATGCAAAAATACCTATAAGTAAACAAATAACAAACAAATAAATAACATATGACGCATCTTTCCTGGAACAAGGAAAGATGACCAGGGCAGGCAGAGCCATGGACAGATACTGGATGAGAACCACATGGTGGAGAAGCAGCTCCCAGAAACGGGGCGTGCTTCTAGAAGAATGGGCACGCTGTGAGGGCAAAACGAGAGTTGCCCACTGTGCCAATGTTCGCTGTCTCTTCTCACAAACTATGAAGTTAACGCTGGCCTTCGGGATCAGAACTATTGTAGGCATGATTGATATAGAGGAAAAAAATCTTGGATTTTTTTTCCAATTCAACAAAAACAGGCAAAATATGGGTACTGCTTAAAATTATACTGAGAAATCTTTGGAAGCATCCCAGGTAGTTACACAATAAAAAAGGTAACATACTACCAAATAACACCAATTCTAGCAACACCTCAGACATAAATCTTTTACGGAGCCTAAGTGACACTTAGTACAATTCCCAGTCAAAGCCACATTTTCCCTGACCCAGTAAAATATCCCCAGAAGGTCTCAGCTTAGATATCCGAGGGCTGGTGGCAGCAGAACAGAAGCTCCTTTAGCCTCGCTGTAGAAAAAGGGTGACCTCTCGAGAAGCACGGTTTGACTGCGTCTGGATTTAGCGCCGTTAAATGATCAGCAGCGAACAGGCAGATCCTGCGCCTGGCAGGGGAAGGAATCCCCGGCATGACACTGGACTTTGTTCCCGAAGACTGAAAAGGCCCAAAGTATAAAACTTTGGGAGAGACACAAAGGTATTATTTGTGGCTGTTCTGTGTGAAGGAATTGGTTTTTGTTTTGTTTTAATGAAAAGATGCATGCTTTAATCAACGTTTCAATTTCACTTTCAAAATTAAATTAAAATAATTGAATTTGTACTTCTAGACTAGAGCTAGGATTTGTTTTTCAAACATCATTGCATAAAACCTACCTTGAAAAAATTTTTTTAATAGAATAGTCATGGGGATGTAAAGTATAGCATAGGGATATAGCCAGTAATATTGTCATAAGTGTGCACGGTGCTAGGTGGGAACTAGAGTCACCAAGGTGATCACTTTGGAAGTTATTTCTCTGGAGTACACGCTTGTATGGTTGCTGCATCATATGGCAAATATATATTAGCTTTGCAGAAACTGCCTAACTGTTTTCCAAAGTGACTTTAACATTTTACATGGTCATTGGCAGTGTATGAGGGATCCATTTCTCCACATCCTTAGTAGCATTTAAGATCATCACTATTTTAAATATTACTTTTGATACATATATATATGAATATTATTCAGCCATATATTTAAAATGAGGGAATCCTACCATTGTGACATGGATGGACCTTGAGGATATTACGCTAAGTGTAATAAGTCAGACAGAGAAAGACAAACACTGCATGATCTCACTCATATGTGAAACCTAAAAAACAAAACACCAAAAACCAAATTCATGGCAAAGAGATCAGACTTGTGGTCACCAGAGGTGGAGGATAGGGGTAGGGGAACTGGAGGAAGATGGTCAAAAGGTACAAACTTCTGGTTATAAGGTAAATAACTACTAGGGGTATAATGTACAACATAATGACTGTAGTTAATACCGCTGTGCGATATTTAGGGAAGTTATTCAGAGAGTTAATCCTAAGAGTTCTCATCACAAGGAGATACCAGTAATTTAAAAAGACTGGATCTGTATGAGATGATGGATGTTAGTTGAACCTATTGTTGTAATTATTTCACAATGTATGTAAATCAAATCATGCCGTGAGCCTCAAACTTATACAGTGATGTATGTCGATTATTTCTCGGTAGAACTGCAAAAAAGAAGCCCACCGGTGCTAGATGGAGAGGAGGTTCAGATTTTCTGAATTCATTTCAGGTCTTCTTTGTTTAAATCTAGAAAAGGAAAAAAAGACCTATTCAACATGCTCGGTTTCATTGTTCCCAGTTTCCTATTTTTATTTCCAGTCATATAATATCTAGTTTCACTATTCAAAGACCAATGACTCCAGACACCCATCAAGTGGATGAGATACTCTCTCTGAGATTCAGGGTCTCTGTCGAAAGCAATGAGGCTGTAAGTTGGCCATGTTCAGAGTGATCTGGTGCATGGCAGAATGACAAGTACTCCGACTTAAAATGGATTGGGGAAAATGATCTAGTGAATTATTCCCTGGAGTTTGGAAGGAGGTAATTGGTGGTAAATCTGAATAATTAAAAAAGACTGAACATGCTGAAATCATTAACATTGCTCAAACCATGCAAAGAACATTAACATATTTAATTTTTTAAAGCACATTTAATGTTTAAAGAACATGTAAGAGAAAGTGCTGGTTTTGGTAATGTGAAATAAGACATCTAAACCTCCTCTCACTAGAAACGTTAAGAAATGATGGTTAACTATAACATCTTTCAAATGCAATGCTAAGCATTTTGGAAATTCTTTGGTGTCAGAAACAGAGAGGAAGTTAGAAAGCAGAGATGCAGGTGCGTGAGTTTATTCTGTGGCTTCCCTAGCTGTGAAGTGGTGAGGAGGTGGGTGCCCCTGCCTAAGGACTGTGCTAAGGAACCGGGCTCTACCGGGAAAGGTGGGGGAAGAAGGTCAAGTCTTAGGCTCTTGAGAGGCAGAGCTGAGACCCTGGCATAAAGTCGGGATCTGTGATAGGCTGTTTCTGCTGAGCTGAGAGGACAACTCAGGGAAGAAATCGATATGCCAGTAAAGAGGGCTAAAACCCTTGAGTCCTTTACCTGAATTTCATGTCAAAAAATTTTTTAAACTGCATAATACCAGCAATCAATGTATAAACTTTCAGTACTATTTGTGGGACTCTAGGGAGTGGAGAAAACAAAATACCCTAAAAATACACGTCCTCAACAGTGTATTTTTACAGGGTATAGTATACGTTCTGTATACTATAAAGAATCCCCACAGGTAAAGCTCTGTTGTGTACTGGCTTACAATCCCACATTACAAAACACAGGAAGAAGTAATTCACCATGATGGAAGAACGATTGTACATATGCGATATAATAATCTGATAGAGGCTATACATTATAGGTGTTCAATGTAATTAAAGGAAACTTTCCCATTCTGGCCATGAGAGCACAGGGAGTATCAGACTTATACTCCTGGTATAAACATCTCTAACGCTGGACAAAATATAGAAAATATTTAAGGCTTCGGACCACAGACAGTGCAGATCCGTGGTCCTTGGGGGAAAGAAAAACACACACGTCAAGTGAACTCCACATTCATGCTGTGCCTGAGGATCCTGAGGGCACTTCCCAAGGGTAGAATAGGGAGGGGAGCACGAGCAGAGAGTAGGTTCCTCCCTGGGCAAAGGAAACGCCTGTTGAGAATGAGAGCCACGGGCGGAGACAACCGGGAAGTCTCCATTTTAACATTCAAATACACTTCCTGACAAGAGGGATCTTTCCATTTAAAAAGGCATAAGGATCCCGAATCATCATGCAGATATGAACAGCAATTCGAACTACATGAAGCAAAAAACTGACAGAACTAAAAAATGAAATAGATGAATCTATAATTATAGCCAGTGATCCTGCTATAATTATCTAGTTATTAGTGATTATTGTTAGAACAATTAAATAAAACGTGGTATATAGAGGATTTGGAATACTATCAAATAATCTAACCAGTTTGATGTGTAGAGAAAAGTACACCAACAAGTGACGATTCATTAAGACACATTATATGCTGAGACCAAGACAAGTCTCAGTACATTTAAAGGGGTTGAAATCATACAAAATATGTTTTCTCACCATGATAAAATTAAAAGTCACCAATAAAATGATATCTGGAGAATATCCAGGGAGTCAGAAGTTAAATAGCATAGTTCTATATGATACACAGGTCAAAGAAAAAAATCTGAAAAGAAATTGCAAAAGGTTTGAACGAATGACAATTGAAACTCAGTACATCAGCTACCGAAGTTCTTAGGTGGGAATTTATGACTTGAAATGCTTATATTAGAAAAGGGTGCTATAAAATCAATGACTTAGGGTTTCACCTATAAAAAATGGTAGAAAATAAGACAAACTTTTAAAAAAGCAAAAGGAAAGAAATAATGAGGAAAAAGTAATTGAAATAGAAAGCAGTCAAACAGTAGAGAGAATCAAACAAATACGTGTCATTTGAAAAATCAATAAAATGGGTAGCCCCCATATAAACGAACCTCTAGCTAGAGAGAAAGAGTGAAAAAGAGGGTGCGAGTTACCAATATCCAGGAAAAAGGGGATCTTGCTATGGAGCGTACAGATATTAAAGAGCTAATGCGAACTACTATGCATTACTTTATGCCAATGAATTTGACAACTTAGACGAAAAGGATAAGCCTTGAAAGACAGAGTTACCAATAGGGGCACGAAAAGAAATTAAAAATCTGACTAGCCTTGCATGTATTAAAGAAATTGAATTCAAAATTTAAAAAGAACTCCAGACCCAGATGGCTTTACCAGTGACTTCTATCAAATATTTGAGGAAGAAATAATACCAATATCACACAGTTCTTAAGAAAATAGAAGAAGAGAGAACATTTCCCAACTCATTCCCAAGGCCAGCATTAGTCTTAGAACACCACCACCAGGTAAAGATGTTTTAAGAAAAGAACAATAAAATCCACGAGGCCGGAACTAATAACTAAGCTAGGAAAGTGTGGTGGCTTTTTGATGTGTCACCTTTTAGAGACTACCGTTCCCAGTTATCCCAACAAACACTAATCTAAGTGATGCAGCAGAGAGATTTTGAGGATGTAATTTAAAGTCCGTAATTGGTTTGTCTTTAAGTAAGGATGATTATCCTGGAAAACCTGGGTCAGACTGACTGAACCCGTTGGGAGTCCTTAAAAAGCAGGGCTGATGTTTCTTTTGAGAGCTAGAGTGAGAAAAAAAAAATTCCGCCTGGGGGAACAGCTTCAGCTCACTGGTGGAGTTCCGGCCTCCTCGTGCTCCTCCCCTCTGGTCACATCCTCATTGATAAAGGAAGGATGGCATTAGAAGAAGTTTAAAATGTGCACAGAACTCAAGCATCCTACGCCTTCCAGGCCATGTAAACTGGAAGGGATTTTTAACTGTAATTAGTTATGAGCAATCATATAATCTAAGAGTTTTCATAAGAGTTTGCTTCATAAATACCAACTTCCGCCCACTGAACTGGAGAAATAAAATGACATCGCATTTGGTGGGTTGAAGGGGAAACTAGAACCACTTTATCTTTGGGGATTATACCCCAGGGAAATAATTGTGATTAAATACATATGTATAAATATCCAGACAGTCCCTGACTTAAGATAGTTCAACTTAACAATTTTTTGACTTGATGATGGTGTGAAAGCAATATGTATTCAGTGGAAACCGTACTTCAAATTTGATGTCGATCTTTCCCTGGGCTAGCAATGACCATCTGTGTGACACTCTCTCATGGTGCAGGGCAGCGGCAAGGAGCCACAGCCCCCAGCCAGGCACGGGGTCCCGAGCTGAACAGCCAATACTCAACGGTGCACTGCGTTGCCAGTGTTTTTGGAGATTGTGTTCTGAGCACATCTGAGGTAGGCTAGACTAAGCTATGATGTCCAATAGGTTAAGTGTATTAAATGAACTTTTGAGTTACGATACTTTCAATTTACAATGGGTTTGTCGGGATGTAACCCCAGCGTAACTTGAGGACACGTATGTAAATGTTTTCTGCTGCATAACCAATGACTATTAACTTAGCAGCCTCAACTCTGACACCCATTTGTTAACTCACACTTCCGTGGGTCAGAAGTCTGGCATTGTGTGGCTGAATTTGGTTCCTTGTTGTAGGTGTAAGACTGAAGTCCTGTTTCCTTACTGGCCAGGGACCACCCACATTCCTTGGCCTTCCATCTTCAACAGAGAGCCTTTCTAATATTAAATACTTGTAATACTTTGAATCTTTCCGACTACTTGGGCTCCAACCTCTATATCCAGATTTGAGGGGCTCATAAGTCAGGCTCACTTAGAAGTGTTCCCTTTTTAAAGACAAGTGTGCCATGTAACATAACCTAACCGTGCAGTGAAATCCATCACAGTCACAGCCCGGGGATGATAAAGGGCACGTACTCCGTGGAGTGGGGGAGCTTGGGGCCATGGTCAAATTCTACCCACCACCATATCCATATCCGTATCTGTATCTGATGTAGATAGCTGTATAAAAGGATAGGCACACATAGTTCTATAACATCCTCGCCTACTTGCCACCTCTAATGACAATGTCAGTGGGAACTACAACATGGAGTGGTGCATGCGCAGTGACAGTAAGAGCTGCAAAGTCATGCCAGTATCAGAATCACCGCCGGGATCAGAATGAAAAGGAGGAAGCAGGGTTCGTGGCATTGTGCAGTGGTTGCAGGGTGGGGGGTGGCGGAGGAAGAGCCCGTGTCCGAAGATACACAAATGGGCTTCTACTGTCTTCGCCCTTTTGGGGGTTCGGCCTGAACGTGGCCAGATTTTCAAAATACTGTGGCAGAGTTGGAGTGAACTTGGCCAACATACGAGGCCAGCTGAAGCCAGACTCCCGGTCATTTTAAGGCCGTATGGAGCTGGCTTGAGAGGAGGGTGGAGAGGTTGAGTTACTCACCTTGCAGGGTCCCTTCGCCCTGGACGTCATCTTCTCCTGACTGAGTCACGGACTGTGAGTGACAGCTGGAGTCAGCAAAAAGTGTTCCCACTGCTGTCAGGCCTGCTGTCCAAACTCCCCCTTGGCTACCAGGCCCGGATCCCAGCTGCTGGGTGACCTCGCCCGGTTCTGCCCAGCCTTGCTTCACACTCGAGGCATCAGACTTCGCTGTGCTCAGTTTCCCCAGCAGGACTCCCCGTCAGAAGCTGGAGGGACGAGGCTGTGGGGGAGCGAGGCCTGAAGCCTGACTTCACACTTGAGAGAGTTTTGCAAACAAGTTTTTCTTCCCTGTGGTAAAAGGGCAAAGGGACAAAGAAACATGTTTGTTTGAAGCTTGTAAGTCAGACATCCATCTTCTTGGTGAATTTATGTTCTAAATTTTTTTCAGAAGCCATGGAATAAACTAAACTTCATAGGAAGCGCCTCCCCCAATTTTTTTCAAGCGGTACAAGCTGGGTCAGAAACCGAGGTTCCAAGACGCAGCCTCCCTGCAGCAGCCTGCTCCCCACGGTGCCCTGATTCATCCTTTCGTGCTCTTTTCCCCGTTTCGTGAGAATATTTTTAAGCTCTTAAAAAATATCTCACCTTTCTCTTCCCACATGTCAGTGAGGGCTCTGAGGAACAAAATAAATTTTCCTGTTTTTGAGATCTAAAATACTTGGAACAAATGTGGGTGGGTGAGCAGGAGATCATGGTATAGTGGAAAAGCACAGGGCTTTATTTTATTCTATTTTATTCTTTATTTTTATTTCCCACTCCAGGGTCCCATCACTGATGTTCTGTCTGCACAGGGCTGCGCCTGCTCATAAAGGCAGGGAGCAAATTTAGTTCTACCGAAATTACAGTTTTATTTGAAAACTTCCTGAAATCGCCATCAATCTTCACAGAAAGTCTCTGAACCTAAGATTCTCTAGATTGATGACTTACCCCCATTTTTCAGGTGAGAATCAGGCCTGGAGAGGGGCCAGGATATAATTGTAAAAAAAAAAATCCATAACTTAAAACCCATTTGACACATGAAGACAAACATTTCCTAGACAAGATGAGAGGAAAAAAAAAATGCAAAGAAACCTTGGTTGTTAAAGGCCAAATGGCAAAGAGTTCTTTCCATTTGTCCAAAAGAAAAAGAGAAAAAGAGGCTAGGTCTTTATATTCCCAAAGAGAGGAAGTACCTTCCTATAATAACATCAAACGTAAAGGATTTTTAGTTATAAAATAAATGAGTCATGAGAGTGTAATACCCAACATGGTGACTACAGTTAGTAATACTGTACTATATATTTGAAATTTGCTCAAAGAGTTCATTTTCAAAATTCTCATCATGAGAAAAAAGTATTTTGTTACTCTGTGTGGTGGTGAGTGTTAATGAGAGTTATTGTGGTCATTTCACAATGTAACTGAATACCCAATCATTATGGTGTACATGTGAAACTAATATGTCAAGTATACCTCCGTTTGGAAAAAAGGAATGAAGAAAATGATTATTAAAATAAGTAAAGGAAGACATGAGGTGAAATTTTTGTCATGTACTAAGTTAAACGGAATTTCTTCCCTTCACCTGGCATCTTGATATGACAATTATAAAAAGTATTCCACCTTTAAGTCAACAGGTTCAAGGAAGGGATTACTCACCCTTTCCATCCAAGAATGTCGGTGCTACCTGAGGTTATGCCATAAAACTTTGATATGTGAAGGTATTTTTTTGATCATTCAGTCCCTATATCATCTAAGAATTGTTTGGAAAAAGGAGTTGAAAATTTAGTGAAAACATTATTATACAATGTTTAAATAATTAAACCAATTATTACATGTTTTTTTTTCCTGAATTTATGATCCTAGGTCTCTAAAATAAAAGGGAAATATTAAAAGCTGCCAGAGATCCGTTTGACTTTATCACACATCTGTCTGTTAATTTTTGAACTTGCCGTGACGGCAAAAGGCTCGGGGGATTTTTGCACAGATGGGGCCCGAGAACACAGCTGTTACATGCGCTGGGTTCTCTCTGGGCTCAGTTCCAAGGGCCTGACCTTGACCCCCCCTACTCCCTTTCACATCCTCAGAAAGGCGGTCCAGGGGGAAAAACCCCAGAATCCACTGGGTACCACTTAGGAGATTTTCACTTGCTGTTTATTCTTAATCCTTAAGTAGTGGAAACAGTGGTAGTTATAGCAACAGCTACTTTCTCTGTAGTGCTTACCATGTGCTGGCCACAGTCTAGGTGCTTTAACATGCATTGTTTCTTAAGTCTCACAGCACATCGATCGAAAAGCTGGGAAAAAATCTTAATTCACCTGAGATCTTCATTCTACAAGGGGCCGTTGCAAAGTCTTCTGATCACTCCCTCTAAGTTTCCAGAAGGTAATTTGTATATTGATTTTCTTTTTCTTTTTTTTAACATGGCTTTTAGGGATGGTCCAAACTATGAGCTATGTGTTCAGGGCAATTGAATATGAGAGAGAGAAGAAATGATACCCAAAGAAATGATGTGTAGTAATAAATAAGATCGACTGTGAGGATGAGGGCTCAGAGTGCAGAAGACAGGTATGATGTCTACATGGAGAGATAGACACACCACGTCACCATTGTTTTATGTTTTATGTCATGGTCACAGAGTCGAGGGACAAACAGTCAAGTATGCTCGCTCCCAGATCAGGCAGCTTTGTGAACAGTTTCCGTCATGTACTTGCTGGCGTGCCCTCGTCATGTGCCACTGAGCCCAGAGGCCACCGGAGCCCTCATCTCCCAGCAGCCTCACTGATGCTCCATCTCGTTTTCTTGGCCCTCCTTCCAGGTCCCTCATTGCCCTTTAATTACTTTTATTTTTAAACCAGCTCATCTAATACCTGTGTTTGTTTGTTTTAAAAGAACTTGGGAAGGTCTCTCCAGGTGCAGTGGGGAGGGGTTCTGAGTTCATGGGTGGGACAAACAGTGCCATCCAAATATTTTAGAATGCAACAGCTCATGCGTCGTTATACGTTCAGTCTTCTAGTGAAACTATCTGCTGCGCTGGGGAAAAGTGCCTCATTTGTGAACTTCCACAAAACCACTTAGAGTATTGTCCAGTGGATCACATGCTATTGTTTCCAAGTATAAAGACGGTTGTTTCAACTGAGCAAGCAAATGATTCTTCATCAGTTAATAGCCAACCATTTTAAGGGCAGTGGGATACCATAAATATTTAATGCAGAAAAAGCAAGGTAATCAGGGCTGATTGAAACCCATCTTGTTCAGGAGGATAAAGGAGATGGTTAGATTTCTTAAAGAGCCACTCCTGAAATCTTTAGAATGAACATGCCTTTTGTTTTCATTTGTTCCAGAAGAGGCTTCCTCGCCCGCAAAATGAGGAGGTTGGAAAAGATTTTCTTTGACAAACCATTTGTCTGCATCAGGCCAGCATAGGGACCAATGGGGCTAGAACTCACATGTCCAATCCCAGAGAGCTGGTGGGAGGGTCAAGACCTCCCCAGGAGAGGTGTTAAGCCTGGCCCAAACTTGGGTATAAAGCCAGTATTGTATTTGCTTCCAAAATAGTTTTTTAAAAGTAAACTTTTTGTCTAGCAGGGACCTATAGTACATGGTAGAACAATGATAATATGGACCAAAGTCAAATGACTCTATTCATGCAAACACATATTTTGTATCTTTTTATCCACACTACTTCATGCCATGCCTACGTGAAGAAGGACAGGCTACTGTTAGGGAGGCTTTGCTCAAAACTATAGAGCAGTGGTCCCCAACCTTTTTGGCACCAGGGACCGGTTTCATGGAAGATAATTTTTCTACAAACTGGGGGATGGGGGCGATGGTTTCAGGATGATTCAAGAGCATTGCATTCAAGCTCACCTCCTGCTGTGTGGCCTGGACCAGTACTGTCTCATGGCTGCAGATTCAGGACCTCTGCTCTAGAAAGTACAGTAAGCTTCCTAATACCCTGCTGTCTGCTTCCATGATCTTTCTTAGCCTTCCAGCACTTCCTCCACTTTTCTCCTTCGCCTGAGTGAGTTACAGAAGAGGCCAAGTCTTATAACTGTGATGGTTCAAGATTCAGTATTTGTAGTGGAGAAGCAACTACAATGGAGGAATGTATTGGCTGCCAGACATTCTATGTCCCAGTGTTGACCACTGCCTTCTGCCAGCTACTGAAGATCCTTGGGTTGAGAGATAGAAGCAAGATTTAATTCTCCTCCTCCTGCCCCAGGATAAGAACCCGAGGATCTATATTACTCACAAACTCCTGTAGCTAATTTTTATGCAATCAAAATTTGATAACCACTCTGATACAGAGAAAGGTTATGGGGGAAACTTACCACAGGAGAATAGGTTGGGAAGCGTGAGGGGACAGTATTGGTAAGTATGGACCAGGGATGGCAGTCTGGGATGCTTCTCAGCAGCTGAGAAAATGAATCAGCAACTTTTGGTGGTTCTGCTGGCACTTTCCTATCCCTTGTTCCCACCCCTCAACCTTGGCTCTTGGTTGATACACGCTTGGTGGGCTGCAAAGCAGGCCTGTTACTGTCCCACTGTCATCCTCTCCCCCAAGGCACAGAGTGGCTGAGATGAGCTGGTTCATAGACCCTTGAGAGAAGCAGTGACGACATTTGCATTAACATCTGTCCATTTGTCTCCAGACACAGTCTCTCAATGTCCTCATTTAAGTAGAGGTTGCACACTTGTGGCCTCCTAATTATCTCCTGCACCTGTGTAGTGTCTTTACAGCTGGTCTGGAGTCTCAGGGGGCTTCCACAGGGCCCTTACAGGTTCCCTGCCCATCTGTCAGCCTCTCCATTCTCACTCTTGACAGTGGGACTCAGCCACAGCCAGAGCACAGAGGTCAGGACTCTCGCTGGCTTTTGCCTACTCCATAAT
>PVKM010017332.1:0-25988 GCA_004027735.1 Carollia perspicillata
AGGGCCCTGAATACAATCACATATACCCTGGTGATTGGAGGGAGACATAGAGAAGAGGCAGAGGCCATGTGACCATGGAGGCAGAGTCTGGAAGGATGCTGCCACGGTCAAGTGCCCCTGGGTCCACCGGGAGCTGGAAGAGTCAAGGAACACGTTCTCTTTCAGAGCCTCGGAAGGGAGCATGTCCTTGCTGACATCTTCATTTCGGACTTCTGGCCTCCGGAATCATGAGAGTATACATTTCTATGGTGTAAGCCACCTAGTTTGTGATAACTGGTGACAGCAGCACTTGCAAACTGACATAAGATCTTGTGGTAAAATGTCTCAGAATATGTTGCTATGAAATTGGAAGTAGTTGTATAGATCTGACAGTATAAGGAACATCGTGAAAAGTTACACAAGTTTTCTTCTGAAAGGCTTTTCATCGAGATCCTTTAGAGGGCTAAGGTATATTATGAATCTCAAGCACAGCATTTCTCAGCGTAATATATCTGAGGGTTCTTTTTTCATGGACTGTGCAGTAACATCTTTTGGCGGCTGTTAATGTTCTGTGGAACAGAGTTTGGGGTCTGCAAGACTTAGCACTCTTCTGGAATGGGGCCCAGTGAGGGTATTTGGAAAAGGTATCAAGGGCATTGTTCCTGCAATGTGAACACAGGAAACCACCATGGGCAGAATAGAATGCCTCTGCACATTCCTGGTATTTGCTTGGCACAGTTTCTCTTGGGTTTAGCTTTGCAAAATCTTCCTCAGGCTTTGTTTTCCTATTGGCCACAGAGCCATTTCGCATTTAAAGGCAAGTCAGGGCTGGGCCTGAGGGAGAAACAACTGAGGAATTACGTGACTGTGCTTAGTCTCCAGGCGGACAGAAAGGACAGAACGGTCCCCCAGCCCAACTTGGAATTTGAAACATTGATGTTAGTTTTTAGTGTGCTTCCTCCTTCCTCTGCTATTATTGTTTCTGCTTCAACCTCTTGGAATGTGTCTTTCCCAATGTTAAGTTAGAACCCAGAGTCTCATGATCCAGCTTGGTATGGTTTGGTTGTGTAAGAAAGTAACAGTAACTGCATTTTTCATTACTTATGCCTGAAGCAGGGTGGGGGGAAATCAGGAAGCCAAAGGATTAGGTATCATATAGAAAAAAACTTGGCTGATAAATATGTCTAGGGGGGTTGTTAAAATATCAGAGTGTGAGAGAGAATTGAATAGATATGCAGGATCCGGTTTAGTAAGATTCAGTCAATTTTGCAAAATTTAGAGTATATACAGGGAACATAGTTAATGACCCAACCTCCTGAAGATCTCTAGGTGTGAAGATAAAACTATTCTTAGTAGTTAGGAAACTTTACTAGAATAAGGCTGAAGATGGTGGAAAGAAACACCTACAAAATGCTAGAAATGTTATTTCTGCCAACAACTCAACTGGAAGAATTGCTCATTAGGCTATAGCTACAAAGTGTTACTTTCCTTTTTTAAAACTCAAATTATGTTGTTTCAAGATTGCTTACCTTACATTAGTATCACTCGAAGAGGTCTCAGTTATTTCTGAGTGCCCCAAATGGGCACTTATCCTGAGCCCACAAATAAGTTGGTCAGCTGAAGTCACCTCATTTGCATTTTCAGTTCTTCCTCCTCTGATCTGACTCCCAAGTGTCCACATTTCCTGCTCATGAATCTGAGTGGAGACGGTATTTTATAACTTGGTATATCTTAATGTGCCAGAACTTTCCTGCTTGAAAGATGTTTCTTTTTTAAAATTAAATTTATTGGAGTGACATTGGTTCATAGTGCCATACGGGTTTCAGGTGTGCATTTCTGTGACACGTGACCTGTGTACTGCATCGTGTGCCCACCACCCAAAGTCAAATCATCTTCTGTTACCACGTAATTGCCTCCCTTTACCCTCTACCACCCCTCCACCCCCTTCCCTCTGGTAACCACCATGCTGTTTCTGTGTCTATGAGTTTCAAAGCACATGTGTTTGGTACTTCCAAACACATCAACGCATGCATGTAGAGCCTGGGGGTAAGGTAAGAAAAGCAGGAGAAAAGTTAGGAATAAATGAAGGTATTGTGTACACGTGCTTATCTGGGCCCTAGTTCAACTAGTCCTAAATGACTATTGTTGTAATTTATTGCAATCATGATGTTACACACATGTTAATATGAACTCTCTCCATCCAAGGGGAAAAGTGAGATAACTCTTTTTTTCTCTTTTCTCTCTCTCTGTCCAAATATTTATTGAACATGGACTGTGTGGTAGCACTGCTAAGTGCAGGGAAAATAGTGGTTAACAAAATAAACACAGTCTTGTCTCCCATGGAGCCTGGAGTCTGGAGTGGCAAGGAGAGCATTTGTAAAAAGAAGCATCTTAAAAATTATTTAAATACAATTTTGTTAAGTATGATAAAGGAAAAACTTATGGTACTCTTTTTTTATTGTGGTAAGAATACAACATGGTATCTATTCTTTTAACAAAATTTTAAGTACACTATTACTTCAAATTTATGGTATCGTTGGCTATAAGCACAATGTGGTGCAGCAGATCTCTGGAATGTATTCATCTTGTAAAACTGAAACTTTAACCCCATGGAATAGCAAATCCTTATTTCATGCCCCCAGTCCCTGGCAACCAGCATTCTGCTTGCGGTTTCTATGAGTTTAAGTATTTTAGGTACCTCATATGAGTAGAATCATGCAGTATTCATTCTGTGACTGGCTCATTTCACATAACATACTGTCCTCCAGGTTTATCCATGTTGTTGCAACTGGCAGGGTTTCTTTTCTTTTTTTTTTAAAGATTGAATAATATTTCGTTGTATGGGCATGTCACAGTTTCTTTATTCATTCACATGGTGATGAACACTTAAGCTTTCCCATACCTTAGCTATTGTGAATAGTTCTGCAAAGAACACGACAGTGCACATATCTCTTCAACATCTTCATATCAGTTATTTTGGATGTATGCCCACGAACAGTGTACAAGGATTCTTTTTTTCCATGTCCTTGCCAACACTGGTTATTTTTTGTTTGTTGGCCATCGCCATTCTAACAGGTATGAGGTGATACCTCATTCTGGTATTGATTTGCATTTCCTTCATGATTAGTGATTGGAATGTCATTTCTTATACTTGTATGTCTTCTCTGGAGAAATATTCGGTCAAGTTCTTTGCCCATGTTTCAATTGTATTCTCAAGACTGTATAACAAGAAGTATAGACCTCATCTGAAAATGTATATAGTGTTGCCAGATGACAAAATAAAAATACAGGACATTCAGTTAAATTTGAATTTCAGGTAGACAATGAATCTTTTAGTGTAAGTGTGCCTCACACAGTATCTGGGGTGCACTAAAAGCTTATTTGTTGTTTACCTGAAATTCAAATTTTACCGAGTTTCTATATTTTACATGACAACCCTATAAATGGAGTGGAGAAGGAAGTAAAGAAGGCTACTTTTAGAAAGTGATAGCTGAGCTTAGACCTAAAAAGCAATTGGTGTTATCCAGGTTCAGAGGTGTGGGGAAGAAAATAGAGGACAAGGGTAGGCAAGGTAAACAGAAGGAATAGCATGTGAACTGAAGTGGGAAAGAGTCACGTAACTTTAGTCATGGGCACAGTATAAGGCTTAGAGGGGGAAATGGCGTTTGATGATGCAAGAAAAAGAGGAAAAGCCAGAAAGATCAGGAACTAGCAGGCTAGGTTAAGGATGTTAAATGTTAAACACAGTGGAGTTAGATACTAGAAATTTGGGCTCTGTTCCTTGAGCCACAATGAGTCATCTGCTTGCATTAAGCAAACCAGTTCACCTCTTTGGGCCTCAATTTACTCATGGATCCAGTAGATGTTACAATCCTGATACATGAAGTAATGGAACTCAGACCCTGAAAGGTCCACCCGGCAAGAAAACCAAAGATTATCTAATATAAACCCCTAAAGTTACAGATGAAACTGAGGTCTAGAAAAGGCATTGGTCAAAAACAATAAAAAAATGTGTAAAGAGCGTTGAAGTCAATCAGCCTTAGATTCGAAGCCTGGCTCCATCACTCCTCTGCGCTGTGGCCTTGGGTGAGCAAGTCAGCCACTGTCAGAGCCGCCACATTTCTCATGGGCGGGACAAAATTAATGCCATCTTCCTTCCTAAATTGTCATTAAGATTCACGATACAATAAATAGGATGCTGGTCGCAGAGACTTGTACATGGTAGTTACTCATCCAGTCATTTTTGCCCAGATAGGTTGGTTGTGTGTTCATAATTGTAAAGAGTTCTGGGATTCTTTGGTGTGAGTCTAGAAGACAGAAAGGAAAAAAAAAACCAAATAGTTTCTGTAGACACATATTATCCATATCACAGTTTTGAGCATGGCCATTTCTGCCTTTGAAAATAGGTGATCTGTCAGTTCTGGAGGCTTAGGGAAGATGTAGATTCAAACAACAGCCTACGATGTGTAAAAGTTCAAGAGACACAGCGGGAGAAAGAGAAGCTAGGAGCCTTCAAGTTTTCTTCTTTTACCAAGTAACATTTAAGGGGGTCTTCTAGAGATAATGGGATTAAAATACATTCAATTAATTAAGCAAACATTAAGGAATACCCTTCCTGCAGTTTACAATCTACTTTGAGGAAGACGGATAAACAAATAAATTGAATAGACACATGTTTATTGATTGCTCCAGGAGAATGGACTTTGTTAGTAGGAATGTCCCACCACGTTGGGTAGATGATGACTCTGGAGAAACCCCGGAGTCTCCCTCAGACACCCGATGAGGCTGTCCCTGCTCTTGAGCAATGGCACCAGCACCATGACCTTGCTCCTACCCAAGGTGCAAAGCTAGTTTGTGCTGCAGAGCTGGTTTTTCAGTTCCCTCAGACACACTGAGAGCAAATGGCAGGTACTCTCTGTTGTATGTTCGTGTTTGATAAATGGTGGTTGAACTAAATTGTTTATTGAATGGCTCACGGCCAGGTAGATGGCAAAATATTTAGTAGAATCTTTCATGTGTTGAAAGCAATGGAAGTGCACACTCATAGAGCTGTCATTTTTTTTTCAGTGAAGATTGATGTGCATGAACCCTACCATAGTTGCAAGTACTCCGTGCTTTTGTAAAGCAAATGGCCATATTAGGAGAGAATTTGGTGGCTGAGAACAGATAAGCGAATCCTTTAACAAAAGTGATATCTGTGTCTCTAATTACCAAATGTGGGCTGAAAATTAGCACTAAGAATGAGCATTTACAATTTTGGGTCCTAGAAAATGTTTAGTTTAAATTGACCATGGTTTAATTCCTCTAGACAGTTTGGGTTTTTGTGCTTCTCTTTGAAAGAAAGAGGTAAACTTAAGAAAACCACCTTGTATAAAAGATTAAGTTTAAGGTCAGCCTCCCCCACCTTCTGCAATTATGGTTTTGGGCAAAGAAAACTTGTTCCGGATGATGCTCCTGAGGCACCTATCTTCAGAATCACCAAAGAAAGGCTTGATTGTGTTCAGAAAGCCTGCTTTTCTTCACAGGAAAGGGAGTAGGGTGTTTTAGAATTATTGCCAACTACAGGGGTTGAGACAAAAATATGAGACTCCTAGTTAAAATATCCAGTGGACTTCTATCCTGCCAGTGGTCACAAATTTCGGGTGCTCGGTGATCTGTAGCAATTGTGTGAAGGTGTGCATCACTTACACATACTGGTTTTATTTACTTTTTTCCGATTTTACCACTCTGTTTGTATATTATTCCTTTGTGAGGCTATCTTTTTTTTTTTTTTAATCTGTGTTGACAAATTTCTGTGTAAATATGTGAGGCCTACAGAGATTCTATGGCCAGTTTAAAAAGTGAATGTACTCAGACCTTCTTTCTATATAACTGTTTTGGAAAAGTTAAAGTTTAGATTATAGATATTTTAAGAATTGCTTATAAGCTTGTCTCCCTCAAATAGGTGAGATTTGAAGTCAGTAACTTTTTTTTCTAATTCACCTGAGGTCTACAGTATCTAGTACAGTACCTGGTACAAAATAATTAGCACAGAATAATTATTACATGAATGGCTATGGAAAGCTGACGATCCTACTATAGGCCAGGTATGGTCGGTTTCGAACTCTCTGGAGATATTTTGGGTATGGTCCCAATGATGTATGTTTGAGTGGAAGAGGAAGTTACTGCCTATCCACCAGAGACGCTAATGTCCTGGTGGGCACAGTCTTGTTTAGTTCATTCATTTTCTTAGGTGAATGGTTTCTGAAGTGCGGTGGCTCTCCAAAGCTAAGCATTCTATTCTGGCCCATCCAAATTCTAAAAGTCATTGTTCCTGCCAGTGGGATTAAACCATGTTATCAGAAGGCTACTTTTTTTCAATACTTGTGAAAACCCGTAAACAACAAATGCATTTTGACCTAGTCATTTGACATATAGAAATTTATCCTAGCAAAAAATAAGTAGAATTGTTACAGAGAAAATACATGTGATTTTTCTTGACATCGGAACAGAGTGACCAACCTGTCTGGACTTGCTGGGGATGTACCCCATGTTAGCAGTGTAATTTCCGCAGCACTGGGTGGTACTAACCAACTTGCCGTTGACCGCCCTGCAGCAGAACCATCTCTTTTGCTGAGTAAATGTGTTGAGCTGCTGAGTGGAAATATGGGACGTGGTTTTCAATTTGCCTTCTAAGGTATTTGGGTTTAGTTAACTTCGAGACTTTAGTTTTTCAGAGGTGGAGATAAATTTCTTGGGGGAATTAAAGGCAATTAGGAGAGGCTAAATGAGGGAAGAATTCAAAGAAAGAAGTAGACCCAGTGGCTCATGGTCACAGAAGAGTGTCAAAGAAATTAAGTCAAAGAGAGATGTATAAAAAGTTGTTCACTATGCAGTGCATTAGGTATAGAATTTCTCTTTCTTCTTCCCATTCCAGCTGATATTTAAAATTTGATGGATGGATTAAACAGAACATTTGATATGGGAGAAAGAATGAGTCAACAGAAAAATTGACCCATGTGCCCCATCTCTCCGCCCCCTAAAATACAGTGTAGGGAGGCAAACAGATACAAAATACAAAAAAGAGTGTTTAGAACCTAAAAAGAAAGGAAAAAAGCTCTTTATAAATCACACAAAATAATGGAAGTATGCATAAAAATATAAGTGGGCAAATCATATGAAAGGATATATGAATGGCAAGTAAATATGAAACAAATGTAATTTCACCAGAAAAATGCAAATGCAAATTAAAGCTATATTGAGATACCATTTTTATATTGAGATGAGACACTATTTTATACCCAGTAGATTGGCTTTAAGAAATAATATAAAGCCTTGGGAAGGATATATATCATTTGGATTATATATTCCAATGATGGAAATGTAGACTGTGGAGAGCAATTTAACTCCACTATGGAGATCAATTTAACATTATATATCACGCAATACAATATGACTCAACAAATCCTCTCCTAGGTATATTCCAACTCTCCTGCGCATTGTTTTAAGATATACGCACAAAGATCTGTATTGCGGCATTATTTTTAATAGTGGAAAAACTGGGAAGCAATACACTTAACCCATTATAATGATGTTTTGCTCCAATAAAGGGACATTAATTAACACAACTTTTCATGTTCTTTCCACAGGACGAGGAGTAAATTATTGGCATGTTTGACATAAGGAAATAAACTTGTAGGGCTTGGCTCCTTTCTCTCTTCTCTTGGGAGCGTGCCACCATTCAAAAGCACACACTATGCCTGCATCAATCCAGAAATCCTGGCATTGGCATGAACTACCTTAGATTACTGCTGCCTGGGCTTTCGGTTCTGGGGTTCAGAATTTGGAGACCCATTTGCCCACAGATATAAGCTATATTCACCACTGTAGTTTAGCTAACAGTACATTATAAGACCTTAAACAGACATCATTTAGCAAAATCAACGGCTTATGCGCCTGTAAGCTTCAGCAAAGTCACAGGTCAAGTTGATGTCTTGATCAAGTGATGGGGACTTGAAAATGCAATGACACCTGACACAGGTACTGGGGGTCATGCCGAGGCAGCATTACATCTTCTAGGCCATCCTTGAACAGAACAGCATTTGCTAATTCTAAGCTGTAAGGCAGAACTGAATTTTACATGCATTCAGAGGTCATAGTTTTAATCTTTTAGAACTAAGTCTACCTAAGTAGCCCCAGTTTCAAATTCTGTTTTGCCTCCAAGATTACAGAGAATTTCAGAGGAACTAACCTTGGATATCTTGCATTTATGTGGTTTGTTCACAGATAAAGGGGTGATCCAGAGACGCACTAAAACCAGCTTGTATTAACTTATATTTGATTGTTAAATTTTTAGTAATTTTGTGATGCGGTTGATGTAATTGAAATTGGCCATTGTTGGAGCATTTGTGCTACTGAAATTAGTAAATCCTACACATCAAAGTTCTCTCCCACCCCAATCAATTATTAAACAATCCCTGCATATCAGGGTTCTCTCCTACCCTCAGCTCCAGCCAGTTATAAAACACTTTGCATTACATTCTTTCACATTCACTTTAGACTTGAAAATTGCAAAAGCCCACACCTAAATTGAGACCCAATCCATAGTAGATATTAATTTAAAACAGACAAACAGGATCAGGACATCAATTAAAAAGAACTGTGCCATTTTGCGGGAATCGAAGTAAAGCACTCAATGAAATTATTACAGACCCAATAATTAGGAAGACAATGAAAGAATTCCAAGCCTGGAATAACATCTCTTAAAGTCTATTCTTACTTAATGAGTAAGCTAAGGATAAACTGGAGAGATTTGAAACACACAGTATAGTAAAGCACAAGGACACAACAATAAACAGAAAGGCAGACTGATTAAACTAAGAGAGGAGAAATTTCTTTAGGAACCCAGCGGACACTCTAGAGAATAGACAAGCCTTTTATAAAAGAAAAATGAAATTTCAAGTGCAGAGCATATAAAAATACTGAAGGAAAATGGAGATGCATCTAAACTAAGTCTCTTGGAGGGCATTAGAAGGGGTGAAGGACACACTGCCTTCATTGATGTCCTGTCAGAAGCACTGCCTGGGACCCAGTGCAGAAAGGCAGGTTCATAGGAAGAAAACGGGGCTCATCCCCCCAGGGATAGCCAGGATCTGGGCCACTGGTAAGAGGCGATTTTTAAACATGATGTAGAAAAAACAGTTTGCTATGGTCTTGTTTCTAGACAGAGGCCTTTGAGACATTTCCTTGGGAAGTTTAAAGACTGGATCCCCTCACAGACTGAAGCAGGTCTCCAGAGTGGTGGCAGACAGATCTGGACAGATTTCAAAGAAAATGAGGAAGATCAGCATTATTCTCAAAGACTTATTGGAAGAGTGTCAAGGGTCTAGTTTCTACATGTGGGGACATAGGAATTTCTTGTTCTATGAGGAAACAAGTCTGAAGGGAATTAGAGAATTATAACTCTAAAGAAAGATATAGCAAAGGTAAATTATTAAAGGAGAAATGGGCAATGCAAGGATAGGTTGAGTCCAGGCCTGGTTTAAGGTCAAGCTAAAGGAGACACATTCTGGCTGAGATTATTCAACCAGGAAACCTGAAGGTGAAGGAAGTTTGTTTGAGCAGTAGATAATTCTGGCAGGTTCAGAAAAAACTGGCTTCAATTCTCTTCAAAAAAATTTTTTTATCCTTACCCAAGGGCATTTTTTTTCACTGCTTTTTTAGAGAGAGAGGAAGGGAAAGAAAAAGGGATAGAGAAACATCAATGTGAGAGACAAACATTGAATGGTCACTTCCCATATGTGGCAAATTGGGGATCGTATATACCTGGACCAGGCATCAAACCTGCAACCTAGGCATGTGCCCTGATTAGGAATTGAACCTGCAACCCTTTGGCTATGGGACGATGTTCCAACCAACTGAGCCACAGAAGCCAGGGCCTGATTTTGTGTGTTTTATTAACAAAGAAATTCAAGGCAAAACATGAAGAAATGTATTAGAAAACAATGTCTGGATCAGAAATCAAATTGTAAGTTTAAGGAAAAAAAATATTTAGGGGTAGCCAAATTGTAGTCTTTTGTAAGGTAGAGAGGAAAAAGGAGTTCTTCAAGAAACAGGATAAATTGTTTATGAATCCTACAGAATCTCTCTCAAAGATGTAGAGGAAGAGTGTAGTTCAATAAAGCATTAAGTATTACCCCATTATTGCAATACAGTCCCCCTCCACAACACACACACAGAAAAGAAATACCACCCAAGGATAGAACCTTTCAAAACAGAGTAGACGATCTCTTGAGGAGGATGAGTTATTGGTTCTTCCTCTGACAAAAGGCATGCAGACTTTAGAAAAACCAACTACAGCTTCACTTCAAGAATGTGTGGAGACAGAAAATAACTCCATGATCTCACACACAGAATCTAAAATATTGGGTTGGCCAAAAAGTCCATATGGTTTTTCTTGTAAAAAAAAGATGCATTTTTCATTTCACTAATAACTTTATTGATTGGGATATTTTGAGTATGTTGGCTATCTCCCACGTGGTATAATGTTGATTGCTGTCACTTAATGTATTGATTTAATCACTATCAACTTGAACTGGCCTACCTGCCTGTTGAGCATCGTTCAGCAAGAAATCTCCAGCACGAAACTTTGCAAACCCTTTTTGACACATTCAGTCAGTCATAACACCTTCTTCATACACTGCACAAATCTTTTTTGTGTATGTTTCAGTTGCATTTTTAGCTTTCTTGAAATAATATAACATAATATGTTGAAAATATAGCATATTTTCTTCCATCTTTAATATTAAAATGGCTACACAAAAATTCGCCAATTTTGATAAGCTTTTAAAAAATGCATGCTGATATGACAGCTGTCACAATACAATTTAACAAAATTTTTTTGAGTAAAGTTAAAGACAAGTAAGTGTTACTAGAGCTATCTTATGAAAAAAAGAACAAATGAATATTTTGGGCAACCCAATAGTTGATTATATAGAAGCAGAGAGTAGAACATTGTTATCAGGGATGGGATATGGATGAAATGAAGAGATATTGCTCAAAGTGTATAGAGTTACAATTATACAAGATGAATAATTCTAGAGATCTAATGTTCAGTACAGTAACTGAGTTAATAATACTCCAATGAATACAGAAAATTTGCTAAAAGAGTAGATTTCAAGTACTCAGTTCTCACTACAAAAAATAGCTACACAAAATGATACATTATTAGTTTAATGTAGTAATCATTTTACTACATCAATATGTATCAAATCATCATGTTAGAACTTCCAGTCAAGATGGAGGAGTAGAATAATGCTGTACTTGCCTCTTCCCTATGACCACATTAACATTACAGCTAAATTACAGAATAACCGCCCTTGAGAACAACTTGGAGACTGGCTAAACAGGGGTTCTATAACTGAGGATGTAAAGAAGAAGCCATGTTGAGAATGGTAGGAGGGGTGGAGATGCAAAAGGGGCTGGTCCCACACCCATGTGGGTGTGGGTGGTTAAAAATCAGGAGAGATTCTTTGCCATGCAAATTGCCCCTGAGGATTGAGGGTTCCCAGCCCCACTCTGGGCTCTCCAACCCAGACCACCAGTGCTGGGAAGAGGAATCCCTACATCTGGCTGTGAAAATCAGCAGGGATTCCATCTTGGCAAGGTGGAGGGTTGATGGAGATGCAAGAATTCTCCTAAAGGGCCCAAGCACAGACTCATTTACTCACAAACATTCATCCTAAGCTCCAAAGACAGCAGCATGAAAATTGCTAGGGATACACTTGGAGGAACTGAACTGTCTGGCATCAGGGCAAGAACTGGAGGGGCAGCACTCTCTAGGACTATAGTGCCATTGTTCCTTGTTGAGCCCGGCCCCCACATAGCCACAGGTGCAAGCCGATGACAAATCTGAGTCTCCATCAACCTGGCTGACACCACTCTTACCCCATTCAGGTGATTCTCTGAGACCTTGTTCCACCCAGTTCACATGCCAAGCCCTAACATCTTTCAGAGGCTAAGCCATACAAGCAGCCAGCGTGGGCCTGTGCTAGGAACTTTCCTGAAATCTCTCAAAGGTTCACTAACCCCAAACAAATAGGGGCTGGCTTTAGCATGCCCTGTTCCAAAACCTGAAATTAGTGGCAGCCAGTTTTAGTTCACAACATAATCACTCCCAGGAGCCTCCAAGCTCAGTATAGGTAGCCACCAAGTTCAGGTTACTTTCTGGCTCCTGCCTGGTGGCACAGGATGGATATAAGGAACAAATGACCTTGGCTAGCATCAGAAATTCTCCCAAGATCTCTCTGAACCAACACAGCTGGTGGCTGGCTTCCGACCATACCAGAGCATTGTATAATTAACACCAGAAATAGCATACCCAAAGGATGGACTCACAGGCACAGGAGACCTGTTAAAGCAAATCCCACACTGTGGGGTTAGCCCTCAAACAACAGCTTGTTTGCTGTAGTCATGGCCTGTCCTGACAGTCACCCTGAGTGAAGGTCAATCTTACCTGCTGATATGTCAATAGCAATTAAGGCTCAACTATAAGAGGAGGGCACACAAAACCCACACAGGGACACTCCTGGAGCACCCAGCTCGGGTGAATATGGAGGCTGAGCCCCATGGAACACCTGCTACATAAGGACACCCTGCTAAGACTGAGACATGTAGCAGAACTACAGCATAAATCAAAACACACAGAAGAAGGAAGGCTGTCAAAATGAGAAAACAAATAAATATGTCCCAAATGAAAGAACAGAATAATACTCCAGAATCAGAACTAAACAGAAAAGAGCAATCTGGGAGATTTAGAGTTCAAAACACTGGTTATAACTTAGGGGAAGAACAGATTATCTCAGTGAGAACTCATATGAAGATAAAAAACATAAGAAAAGAACCAGTCGGAAATGAGGGATACAATAACTGAAATAAAGAATACATTAGATGGAATCAATACCAGATTAGAGGCAAAAGAGGATCAAATTATTGATTAATAAGAAAAGGTTACAGAAAACACCCAATCAGAACAGCACAAAGAAAAAAAACTGGGGACAACATCAAGTATAGTGACATTCGCATCATAAGGGTATTGGAAGGAAGAGAGAGAGCAAGAGATTGAAAACTTATGTGAAAAAATAATGATTGAAAACTTTCTTAACCAGGCAAAAGAAATAGACATATGAGTCCAGGAAGTACAGGGAGTCCCAAACAAGATGAACCCAAGGAGGCCCACACCAACACACATAATAACTAAAATGCCAAAGGTTAAAGACAAAGAATCTTTTTAAAAAGTCATATTTTATTGTTTATGCTATTTCAGTTCAACTTTTCCCATTTGCCCCCCTTCACCCAGCACCCCACTACCTCAGGCAATCCCCTTACCATTGTCCATGTTCATGGGTCATGCACATATGTTCTTTGGCTACTCTATGCTGTACTATAATATCATTATGACTATTCTGTAACTACCAATTTGTACTTAATCCCTTCACCTTTTTTGCCCATCCCCTGACAACCATCAAAACATTCTCTGTATTTATGAGTCTGTTTCTCTTCTTGTTTGTGTATTTTGTTTTTTTAGAATCAATTGTTCATAAATATGTATTTGTTGCCATTTTTTTGTTCATATATTTTATGCTCTTCTTAAAGAAAACCCTTTAACATTTCATATAACACTGGTTTGGTGGTGATGAACTATAGTTTTTTCTTGTCTGAAAAGCTCTTTATCTGTCCATTGATTATTAATGAAAGCATTGCTGGGTAGAATAATCTTGGATGTAGGTCCTTGCTTTTCATCACTTTGAATATTTCTTGCCAGTCCCTTCTAACCTGCAAAGTTTCTTTTGAGAATCGGCTGAAAAACTTACAGGAGCTCTGTCATAGGTAACTAACTGCTATTCTCCTGATGTTTTTAAGATTCTCTCTTTGTCTTTAACCTCTAGCATTTTCATTATGATGTGTCTTGCTGGGCTCTTTAGGTTCATCTTCTTTGGAGCTGTCTGTGCTTCCTAGACTAGTATGTCTATTTCCATCACCAAGTTAGGGAAGTTTTGTCATTATTTTTTCAAATAGGTTTCCAATTTCTTGCTCTCTCTCTTCCCCTTCTGGCACACCTATGATGTGAAAGTTGATATGCTTGAAGTTGTCCCAAAGGCTCTTAACAGTATCCTCATTTTCCTTCTTCTTGCTTTTCTGATTGGCTTCCTTATGTTCCAAATTGCTGACTTAATTCTCAGCTTCATCCACTTTACTGTTGATTCCCTGTAAATTGTTCTTTACTTCAATTAGTGTAGTTTTCATTTCTGACTTACTTTTTTATGCTACTGAGGTCCTCACTAAATTTTTTGAGCATCCTTATAACCAGTGTTTTGAACTCTGCATCTAGTAAATTGCTTGCCTCCATTTTGTTTAGTTCTGGGGTTCTCCTGTTCTGTTCTTTTTCATCTGGGCCATGTTTCTTTGTCTTCTCATTTTGGCAGCCTCCCTGTGTATGTTTCTATATATTAGGTAGAGCAGCTATGTCTCCCAGGGCTTGGTAGGGTGGCCTAATGTAGTAGGTTTCCTTTAGGGCCCAGTGGTACTCCTCCTCTATTACCCAAGCTGGGTACTCAAGATGCACCCAGCATGTGGGCTGTGTACACCCTCCTGCTGTGGTTGAGCCTTGATTCCTTTGGCAAGTCCAACATCAGCCATCACCTGTGTTCTGTCCAGGGTCACACAGCATAAGCTACAAAGCTATCTGCAGATAACTGCTACTTGTGTTGGACTTGGAGGTGCCCAGACGAGACCAAGCTATGAACCAAGGCCAGCTGCTGCTAGTGCGAGGCCTAGAGCAATTTAATGAGAGGTATGGGGCTTACTGAGGCCAGATGCTGGTTGTTTGAGAGAATTTAGGAAATTCTGAATGAGCTAGGACAAGCCATTTGTATGGAGAAGCCACTGGAAATAGCTTAAGTGGGCCTAAAAGTTGGGTAGGGAGGGCCTCAGGGAATCACCAAGGTGGGGCAAACAGTGTTAGCCAGATTGCTGTAGTCTCAGACATGGTGTCTGCCTGCTGGCTCTGTGGCTTTTTGGAGGGAGAGCTCAGAAAAGGAACAGTGGTCTCTGCCTGCACTTCTGTTTGGGAGAAAGCTGACCCTCAGCTCTCACCCTGATGTGGGGTGTTCAGTTCCTCCCCCATATGTCTCTGGTGCCTTTCAATCTGTTGTCCTTCTGCTGGAGCTCAGAGGGAGTGAGTCTGAGTAATGAATCTGTGCATGGGCCCTTTAAAAGGAACTGCCTGAAACTCCAGAAGATTCTGTCCTCCACAGCCTCAATCCCCATTCATTTTTATAGCCACAAGTTATGGGTATTTATCTTTCTAGGCCTGGAATCCTGCACTTGGGATCCTAGTATGGGACTGGGACTCTGCTCCTGATGTATCCCTGCTGATTTTTATCTGCACACACATGGGTGTGGGACCAGCCCATTCTGCATCTCTGTCCCTCCTTCCAGTCTCAATGTGGTTTCTTCTTTAATTCTGTAGTTATAGGATGTCCATTCAACTTGATTTCTGATGGTTCTGAATGATGGTTTTTCTATAGTTTAGTTGTAATTTTGATGTGGTTGTATGAGGAGTTGCGCCATGTTTACCCATGCCGCCATCTTGACCAGAAGTCCAAGACAAAGAATCAATCAATCAATTAATTAATTAATTAAATTGTTGTTCAAGTACAGTTTTCTGTCTTTTACTCCCATCCCAGCCCACCCACCCAGTCCTCCCCCCGCTCCCATTTCCACCCCCCTAGTTTTTGTCCATGTGCCAAGACAAAGAATCTTAATAGAAGCAACAGGAAAGTAGCTAGTTACATAAAAGGAAGCATCCATGAGGCTGTTAGGTGACTTCTCAACAGAAACTTTGCCGACCAGAGAAGATTGGTACAAAATATTCAAAGTGGTGAAAAGCAAGGACCTATAATCAAAATTACTCTACTCAGCAAGGGTAGAGTAATCATTTAAAATCAAAGGATAGATAAAGATCTTCCCAGATAAGAAAAAGCTGAAAGGATTCAACACCACCAAAGCAGTATTACAAAAAATGTTAAAGGAGCTCCTTTAAAAAGAAGGAAAAAAATATAAAGAAAAAATTCCACTAACAAAGGCAAACGCATAATAAAAGCAGTAGATCAACCAACACTAAAGTTAGTACAAAGGTTAAAATGCAAAAGTAAGAAGACCATGTGTAATTACAACAGTAATTAAAGGATACACACAAACACAAACACAAGAGGGGTAAAGAAATAATGACAAAACCAAACATGAAAGTGATGAGTAATAATGGTAAATGATTTTACAATGTGTTTGAACTTAAGCAACCATCAACTTAAAGTAGAATGCTATAAACATAGCTTGGTGTATATGAAACACATGGTAGTCACAGACCAAAAATCTACAAGGGAGATAGAAGAAATAAGAAGAAAGGAATCTAAACACAACACTACAGGAAGACATCAACGTAAGAGAGAAGAGAGCTAGAGAAATAGAAAGGAACAGAGAGGAACTTCAAAAAGAATGATAAAACAATTAATACAATGGCAATAATTAGATACCTATCAATAATTACTTTAAATTTAAACGGAATAAACACTCCAACTCAAATAAGAATAAATTAAGAAGTAGTACATATATACAATAAAATATTACTCATCCATAAAGAAGTATACAATCTTATCACTTGCAACAATGTGGATGAACCTAGAGGGCATTATATTAAGTCAACTAAGAGAAAGTCAAATGTCATATGATTTCACTTATATATGTATATTTTATATATATGGAATATAAAAAAACAAAATAAATGAACAAACAAAACAGAAAAACACTCATAGATATGGAGGACAAACTGATAGTTGCTAGGTTGTTGCGGGTAAAAGGGCTGGGTGAATACAAAATAATCCCGGGGATATAATCCCAGTTTAGAAAATAGAGTCAATAATATTGTAATAACTACATATGGTGTTGGGAGGGTGCAAAACTCATTGCAGGAGATCCCTTTGTAAGTTATATAAGTGTCTAACTGCTATTCTGTTCTCCTGAAAATAATATAATATTGAATGCCAACTGTAAGTGAAATATTTAAAAAATTGAAAAACCTCAATTATCATGTTGTGCATCTTAAATAATACAGTATTTATTTTAAAGACAAATAACTAAAATAAAGAACCTGCTGAGGGCAGATTCTCTCCATGAATAAATTCAGACTTGGGGAAAATCTTCCCTAGGAGGTCAATATCACAAGCTGAAATGAAGCAACTCTACTGCAAGTGGCAATGGAAAAAGCCAGCCACAAGGATACTAGAATGACCTTGCCTGCTCCCAAAAGTGAGTTTATCTTTCATTAGTCAGAAACCAACGTGAAAACAGCTAGAATGCCATAAAACAGTGGGATAAAGAAAGATGGAACATAAGAGGCCTTGGATATTCTGGATTAGAGAAGGCGTTTTGAATTGGATGCACAGGCTGCCATTGGTAAAAATTCTAAGCATTGCAAGAGGACTATAATATATCAAATGCACAGTCAAAGAGGTAAGACCATAAGCATGAAGGGATTTCCTATGCCAAATCTTCTACGCTTAGGTACTCAAACTGGTAAATACAAAGCCCTGAAATTAATCACTTGCTGGGAGAGCTATCCCATTTAAATTTATTTATTTGTTTGTCTGTTTGTTTATTTTTATTGTTTTTCAAGTACAGTTTTCTGCCTTTTCCCTCCACCTCTCCTCCCACCCAAGCCATCCCCACCTCCCTCCCCTGATTCTACCCCCTTGTTTTTGTCCAAGCGTCCTTTATAGCTGTTCCTGAAAACCCTTCACCCTTTTCCCCCCATTGTCCCCTCCCATCTCCCCCTCCGGTTGCTATCTATTTGTTCTTAATTTCAGAGTCTTTGGTTATATTTTGCTTCCTTGTTTGTTTTGTTGATTAGGTTCCACTTAAAGGTGAGATCATATGGTATTTGTCTTTCACTGCCTGGCTTATTTCACTTTGAAAAGGGTAGGAGCTCCTTCTTTCTTTCTGCTGCATAATATCCCATTGTGTAAATGTACCATAGTTTTTTCATCCATTCATTTACGGATGGGCATCTAGGCTGCTTCCAACACTTGGCTATTGTAAATCGTGCTGCTATGAACATTGGGGTGCATAGGTTCTTTTGGATTGGTATTTCAGGGTTCTTAGGATATAATTCTAGCAGTGGAATTGCCAAGTCAAAAAGCAGTTCCATTTTTAGTTTTCTGAGAAAATTCCATACTGTTTTCCACAGTGGCTGTACCAGTATGCAATGCCACCAACAGTGCACTAGGGTTCCCTTTCCTCCACAATCTCTCCAACACTTGTTGTTTGTTGCTTTGTTTATGATGGCCATTCTCACTGGTGTGAACTTGTATCTCATTGTGGTTTTAATTTGCATCTCTCTGATAGCTAGTGATGCTGAGCATCTTTTCATATGTATGTCCTCCTTGGAGAAGTGTCTGTTTAAGTCCTTTGCCTATTTTTTAATTGGGCTGTTTGTCTTCCTAGCATGGAGTTGCGTGAGTTCTTTATATATTTTGATCTCCCTCAGACAAGGGAGATTGAACCCTTGTATGAGGTATCATTGGCAAATATTTTTTTCCCATACAGTTGGTTATCTTTTTATTTTAATACTGTTTTCTATAGCTGTGCAGAAGTTTTTTATTTTGATGAGATCCCATTTGCTTATTCTTTCCTTTATGTCCCTTTCTCTAGGGGACGTATCAGTGGAAATGTTGCTGCATGAAATATCTGAGATTTTCCTGCCTATGTTCTCCTCTAGGACTTTAATGGTGTTAAAGCTTATATCTAAATCTTTTATCCACCTTGAACTTATTTTTGTGTATGGTGTAAGTTGGTGCTCAAGTTTCATTTTTTTGCACGTACCTGTCCAGTTCTCCCAACACCATTTGTTGAAGAGGCTATTTTTACTCCATTTTATGTTGCTGCCCCCTTTGTCAAATACTAATTGACTGTAGAGATTTGGGTTTATTTCTGGGCTCTCTGTTCTGTTCCATTGGTCCATGTGCCTGTGTTTATGCCAGTAGCAGGCTGTTTTGATTACAGTGGCCTTGTAATAATACAGTTTGGTATCAGGTATTGTGATCCCTCGTACTTTGTTCTTCTTTCTCAAAATTGCAGCAGCTATTCAGGGTCATTTATGGTTCCATATAAATTTTTGAAGTATTTGTTCTATGTCTGTGAAATATGCCATTGGTACTTTAATAGGTATTTCATTGAATCTGTAAATTGTTTTGGGTAGTATGGACATTTTGATGGTGTTAATTCTTCCAATCCATGAACATGGTACATGTTTCCATTTGTGTCTTGTTTGATTTCTTTCTTCAGTGTTGTGTAGTTTTCTGCATACAGGTCTTTTATCTCCTTGGTTAGGTTTATTCCTAGGTATTTTATTTTTCTTGTTGCTATATCAAATGAGATTTCTTCCTGGATTTCTGTTTCTGATATTTCAGTGTCAGTATGCAAAACTGCCTTTGATTTCTGAATATTGACTTTGTATCCTGCTTTTTTGCCAGATTAATTTATTAGGTTGAGCAGTTTTTTGGTGGAGTCTATGGTATTTTCTATGCATACTATCATGTCATCTGATAATAATGACAATTTTGTTTCCTCTTTTCCAATTTGGATGCCTTCTACTTCTTTTTCTTTTCTGATTGCTGTGGCTAGGACTTCCAATACTATGTAGTGAAAGTGGGCAAACTTGTCTTGTTCCTGATCTTAGTGGGAAAGTTTTTAGTTTTTGCGCACTGAGTATGATGTTGGCTGTAGGTCTTTCATATATGACCTTTATTAGATTGAGGAATGCTCCCTTTATTCCCACTTTGCTGAGTGTGTTTATCATAAATGGGTGCTGTACCTTAAAAATGCTTTTTCCACATCTATTGGTATGCTCATGTGATTTTTGTCTTTGCTTTTGTTTATGTGATGTATTACATTTATTGATTTGTGAATATTGTACCATCCTTGCATCCCTGGGGTGAATCCCACTTGGTCAAGGTGTATGATCTTTTTAACATAATGCTGGATGTGGTTCACCAATATTTTGTTGAGGATTTTAGTGTCTATGTTCATCAGCCTGAACATAGATATTCAGCAGATATTGGCCTGAAATTTTCTTTCTTTCTTGTGTCTTCATCTGGTTTTTGGATTAGGATGATGCTGGTTTCATAAAAAGAATTTGGGAGTCTTCTATCTTCTTGAATTTTTTGGAATAGTCTGAAGGATGGGGGCTAGATCTTCCTTAAATGCTTTGTAGAATTGTCCTGTGAAACTGTCCCGTCCAGGGCTTTTTTGTGTTGGGAGTTTTTTGATCACTGCTTCAATTTTGTCAGATGTTATTGGTTCGTTCAGGCTTTCTGCTTCTTCTTCATCAAGTTTTGGAAGATTATATTTTTCTAGAAATTTGTCCATTTCACCTAGGTTTTCAAATTTCTTGGCACATAGTTCTTCATAGTAATTTCTTACAATCCTTTGTATTTCTGTGATATCAGTTGTAATCTCTCCTCTTTCATTTCTGATTGTGTTTATTTGGGTCCTCTCTCTTTTTTTTCTTGATGAATCTGCTTAAAGGCTTGTTAATTTTGTTTATCTTTTAAAAAAACCAGCTACTGGATTTATTGATCCTTAGACTTGTGCTTTTAGTCTTTATGTCATTTATTTCTGCTCTGATCTTCATTATTTCCTTCCTCCTACTTGCTCTGGGCTGTCTTTTTTGTTGTCCATTTAAATTTAAATTCACAGTTTGTAAACACTGAACATCTGGGATAAATTTATTAGTATTCTGATAAGCTTAAAACCAAGTTTTTCTGTATACGTTCTTTACCTCAGATATTGAGGTTGGTCTATAATCTTTGACTTTACCAAGTAGTAATTTTTAGGAGTCTAATTTTTCCTTGGATAACTGCTTTAGGAGTTACTATATTTTTTTCTGTGTCTCAAAGGTGTGATACTGATGCTGGGATAATATAATGTGTCCTATTAATCCTTTGGATGATTTCATAAGTGAGGTGAATTACTGAAATTACCCAAATTTTGAGCTCTTGAAGACATTAAATTATTTCTTGTGAGTTCGTCCCAGGATGCAACTAGGGACCACTTTAGAGCTGAGACTGAGCAAAATGAGAAATTAGGATGAATTTTACACTCTCCTTTCTCACTTTAACTTCAAACCACAATGGAAAAACAATTTGATTTTTGACTTTGATATTATTGACCTTGAACATTTGAGAAGATTAATCTTTGAGTTTTAGTTTCTCATGAGCCATATTGGACAATGACACTGGACAAAATTTGTGATGTGAAGTAGAATGAAGAATGTATTTCAGCCTTGGAATGCAGTGGTCTTGGAGATGATGTAATTAATTCACTGCTCTGAATGGTCAGAGATTTTTGAGAGGGTATTCTAGACTAGGTTTTTTATTCTGCTTCCTTCACTGCCAGTGATTCCAAGAGGAATCCATAGAAGTAATGGCTGACATTAGCTGAGAGGTTTTGTACAGGTAGGGAAAGAACCACCCTAACAGAATAAAGTTTCCTCCCTGTTTGATCATACATTCAGTGGTAGGCTTAATATGTTAAGGGAAAAACTGGAAATTGTTAGAAAAACATTCTTTCCACTCTAGATGCTTGTTTCCACCCATCCTCATGCACTCTTTCCACTGTGAAGAGTGAAATACCTGATTGGCGATTTGGGATGTGGGGCCGAGTGTGCACGCCACTTGGGAGCTAGTATTGCTCCCTGTTGCTCTCAATCTTGCCTCATCTTAGCAGTTAAGTTCTTGTTTCTATGGGTAAAGCTTATGTTGGTGCAGCACTGATCGTGTGTGGTTGATTGTGGGTGAGTAGGTCAGTTTAATTCCAACATGGAAACCAAATTCTTTGCAGATATAAGCTTCATTCCCTGATATGAGATTCATGTATTGTAATGGTGATATTTTGGCTCTTTAACTGACAATTCTAGTTTTAATTTAGAGGGGAAATATGTCACACTCCTGATATTTGTTTTCATGTGGAACATCTATATTTGTATAATATTCCTGACTTTTATGTATCTTCTTCACTTACTGTTGGGAGAAGTGAAGCAATGTATATTATAGATAGTTTTGGGAAAGGAAACTGGGCATGGCTTCATTTTTTCTTCCATTTTGGAATAAGTCTTCCAGTTCTTCTTAGCCACATCATGAACTTAGTGGTAAAGTCTCTGGTCCTACAGGAAATGCCTGTCTGGCCTCAATTTATATTAGGTCTTGTGTACTATTTCAGAATATTCAACTCTCTTTCAGAGGGCAAAAGATACAAGTGAGATGGATGAAACACACAGGATGCATTTAAGTATAGACAAATTAGTGACTTAAATGGTATGATAGACATGGATAAAGTGAATAGAGGATATGAGTGCTGAAAACAGGTAGAAAGAAAAGCACCAAGAAAATATACATAGCAATACTTCATAAATACACCCAAGGTACTGAAGCACCTAATAACTGATGATATATACATGAAGCAACACTCAATAGACATGTGGATTTAAATTGGCTACCTACTGGTAACACCCATTCTTGCCCCATTAGATCTCTGCCCAGGAAAAGCAGATAAAATCTAAACATTCTTATTAGCTTAATTGCCCCTAGGTCTCTTGAATGGAGCAAGAATTGTGTCATCTAAGCCATTTTCTGTCTGTGGACTCCTCTGAACTGCGTCTCTCACCACCACCACCTTAGCAGAGAGGGGTGATCCAACAGAGAGAGACAAGATTCAGGTTGCGTTGTCTTTCCATCCTGCTTGCAGTCCATCCCACCTGTATTAACCCAGCCCATCTCTTTCCCCTTGCTTCTCACCATGTGTTTTATTTGGTTTAATAAATTATGTGAGATGAACATCTTAATTTGGTCTGTGAACCTTTCTGTTCCATAGTCTCTGGGACCATTTTCCTGGTGGTACACTTGGAGGCTACTGCTGTATTAAGATAATTTTCTTCATGATGAAATTGATTCTCAATTGATCCAACACTCTGTTAGAGAAGAGGGTGTTATTTGCTACATTTTTATACCTCAACATTCATCAACAGAGGAATGATAAAGTGTGATTTATACACATAATGGGACTTATGCAGTTATTAAAACCACTAAAATGTATTTATAAGTAACAATAATGATAAATTTCAAAAATGCAACACAGATTTTATAACCATTGTATTTTGGAATTTCTTCGTTACAGGAGCTTAATGTGTATCCTAATGAATGTGACACAAAATAATACACTTATTTTTAAATACATATGCAATAAAATATAAATTAGTTGTGAGGTGATACACACCAACTTCAGGATAATGGTTAACTTTGGGGAACAACAAAGAAGAAAGGATGAAATACTGCACAGGTAGATGCTCTATAACTAGTAAATGAATTTGCAGTCACAGGAATACAAACTCATTATTTCTGCTTTGCTCACTCACTATATATCAGTTCCTTCCTCAAGGTGTCAAATTGTTTGCTGAAATCCAGCCATCACATTCTTGCTGGAAACTTCCCTGCCTGGTTTCAGAGGTTGTAACACCCACATGGCTAAGGCTGAGTGAGCGATCTTCAGACCATAGTTACTAAGGAAACAAAGCTTATCTCCCTGGCAGGGGTGCCACTTCTGCTCCTTTTTCTTCACCCTGCCTGGCCCCCAATGCTTGATTGGTTAGCCAATGACAGGTAAGATTCCCCAAGGGGGGAATGACCTAAGACAGGCACAATCACGGGGAGGATCCGGGGAAGGACATTGGGGGGCTATAGCAAAAGTGGGTGATGGACCCTCGCCCCTCGACTTTGACATAGCCTGAGTCCTCATTCTGTCTGCAAGAAGTCTCCTAATCTATTGGCTGCCTTACTTCCCCTGCCTGATTTAAGCCTGAAACAATGCCTTAAGCCTGAAACAATGCCAGTGGTGGGTGCAGCCCAGTGCTGTAAAGGGCGGGTTCCCTAGGGCAATCAGGCCTAAGAAAGAATATGTAAAATCCTGTGAAACCTCCTTTGTTTAGAATGCTCTCAATTAAATGATAAGGATCCAAGCAAGAAGTGAGTTTGTTTCCCAAAGTTTTATGGCCATTTAGCTACCTGACCCTGACTCAAAATAGGCCCTCAGAGTTCTTTCTGTGTTATCTATTGCTTGATTCTTACTGCCTGATAATGATTAATGAGCTTTACCTGTATTCCTGTGCAAAACGAACCCAATAAAAGCCCATTGAGGAAAACGCTCCTGGCTTGAGAGATCGAAGATCTTTCCTCCCCAAGCAGATCGTGTCTTGGTTGACTTATTCTCATCCGCTCTGCTGGCAGAGCCTCCCTGCCCCCACATTGTCACTCCAAGCAAAAAACAATAGAAAGTGGGAAAGGAAAAGAAGCAGTTCATGACAAATTAGGCTCACTTCATTAAGATTTTAGGTAAGTCGTACACAAAAACTTTCCCCCCTCTCTGTATTCTTTCTCTACTTTATTTTATGCTATGCTGTAGCCAAAGCAATCTGGTATTTTATGCATAAATAATGTCCCAGCTTTTGAGCTTCAATTCAGACCTTAAACTTACATGCAAGTTCCTTCATGATCTGGCTATAATTTTCTCTGGCTTCATCTCCTGTCCCTTCCTGCTTGCAGATGATGCAGACAAATTAAATTCTTTTAGTTCCTGAAAATTGTTCTGCTTTCTCTTGTCTTCCTGCCTTGGCAAATTCACCTCCATTTGGAACATTTTTTATCTTCATTTAACTAATGTATAGTTTTCTTGTAAGAATACCTACTGTATGCTCCTTGGACTCAGTAAAGTATTCCTGACTCTGGTTTTGAACCAGATATGTTATGAATAATCTTTGAAGACAGTCTATATATAGTTATAACACTTATTATATGTATTAAAGTTGTTTATTTAAGTGTCTATCTTCTCTACCAGATACTCAAAACTTTAAGGCAGAGATTTGTCTCATATCTCTAGTGTTTAACAAGCAAGAATTGCTTAATAAACAGTTAACCATATAATTTGCATTCCAAACTACAGAATGCTAGTAGTTGTTCCACTGGGACAACATGTGTAAGGTGTGCAGACTGGAACTGGTGGTCTTCCTATCAATAAATGTTTGGTAAATATACTACACATAGCACTGAATTGGTATCAGAGTATGTTATCAGAGTATATACACCATTGCATTGGAATATTTTAAATGTGGCTTCTTAACTAGACTTTTAACTACGTAATAGCTTCACCATCCATAGTTCATGGCACACTGTAAGTGCTTCTTAAATGTTGAAAACAATGAACAAGGACATGCTACCACTTACTACCTTGGATGGAGCATTCACCTTTTATATGCTGGAGAGAACTGATAGAGATTTATGATTCAAATAAGAAAAAGAGCACTTTCAGTGGGATGTACAAGAAAACACTTTCACAGGAAAGGAAGTATGAGCACAGTGTTTTCCACCATTAACTTTTACTCATGTCATTGTCTTTCCTGAGGAAGTTCTTTTTTTTCTTATTTGCTTAAACCTTTATGATATCTCACAACCTTCAAAGTCCATCATCAATACTTCATCCCCCAGACCTTCTGTGTTGGCTGGTCATACCAAAGAATGTGTTGAGGTATGTACACACACACACACACACACACACACACACACACACACAAACATGTGAGACACAAAACATTTTCAATTTGAGTAGGAGATCAGCAATGCCAGAGTTACTTTATGCCCAGACCTGTCTCGACTACAAATTCAGTGTAGCCCATTCACCTTCAAGAAAATACTTTTCAGTTTTCTTTCCTTTCTCATTCTGCATTGTTTTTATATTAATTGCCTCTAAGAAGATCATTTTTTTCTTGTGTGGGAGTCTTCTGTCCACAGGGCAATTTTGTACTAAAATTATGAAATACTTTGATTGAGTGATGAAAAGCAAATGCCTAAGTAATTTGCAGCAATCCTTGT
>PVKM010017333.1:0-26006 GCA_004027735.1 Carollia perspicillata
CTGCTTGGTTTACCCCACATCATTCTAGACGCCACTTAGGTGCCTTCTCAATGATAAGTAGAAGACCCATAGCAGTGGAACCTTCACGACCATGCCTCACTATTCCATTTAAATAAAGCTGACCATCTCTTCTGACAGTCCCATCCTTGGCCTAAATCTCACAGCCTAGGAAAAATGGGAACTAACTTTGTATCCACTGCCTACTCTAGGGCAGGCTATGGCGGATTTTATCGATCATGGTGTCACCATTCCCCAGTTGGACCTTGGCTCATTCTGTGTGACCTTGAGCTGTGGCAGGATTATTGTAATGCTGGAAGGGTTCTGGAAGGAATCACTGAGAATGGGGCACCCTGGACTGGAAAGGATTTGTAATATAATGTCACCACAGCTCCCCAACTCTGAGTTCACAGACTATCTACCCAAGTTTCTTTGATTGTTTTTCACAGGATGAAGGTGTCTCTGAAGCTATTTCAAAAGCCAAAGATAATTTTTTTTTGTTAAAAAAAGATCCTATATAGGTTTACAAATAGATAGGGGGCTAGTTACTGGGGAAAAATGAGGAAGTGCAGACACAGGGGCCTGGGGCTGTTGCAGCTAGTACCATGATCTGCTCTTACCTGTGGGGGCCTGCATGGCTGAGCTGGGGATGGTGGCAGCATCTTGGGGTACAGTGCTGGTGTCCGGTTCAGGGGTGCTGGTTGTTGGTGAGGTGGGTGGTGGGTTCATCAAAGTCCGAGGTTTCCTCTGTCAAAATGGATGGGGAAAAGTTTGCTACCCATGATAGGTAACTTGTCTTCTCATTCCCCTATTCCTAGCCCTTAATTCACCCATGAAACAAAAATATATTTGTAGATGGAACTGGATTTTATCTTTGTTTTGCACATAGCATCTTGTCCAAAGCTGTACATACAGCAGATGCTTAGTAAATATTTTCTGAATCAATGAACAATATTCTGGGCTTCTGTACAGCCAGAGCTTAATTCACCGTCTTTCATATTTACTTTCTCTTTCCTGAAAAGTAGAAATGTCCCTTCCTCTAATTCTACAAATTACTTTCCTCTGCCTACCTCTTGGGTTCATTACCTGTCATTTATTATCTTTAACCTTATACTCCAGTAATCTCTAACTATATTACTTCTCTAAAAACCATGCCTGGTCTATATACCCTTATAATAATAAACCATTCTTTCTGTTTGAAATGACCTTTCTTTTTTTAATCTTACAAATATTTGTTTATCCAGGAAATGTTTCTAGATTTTCCTCTAGTTACTGTCTCTTTTGTGCTATCTCTGTTCTTTGTATTGTTGCTATCTCTGTCACAATGTATTGTATTTACATATATTTATAAAACCATTTTCTATTAGCCTGGAGCTTCCTGAGAGTCTGATTTTGATACAATTACTAGTATGATACATGACATATACATGTCAATGTTTTTCCATGAAGCATAAAGTATAGAATACCAGTGATGGGGGAAGTAATAAAAATGATTTGAGATTTATCTAGAATTTTCCCTATGGTGGTCAGGGCAGCCTCTGGGAGAGAAGGATCTCAGAAAGTTCTTGCCAAGATAAAGTTTTCTAAAAGCCTTTCTAATGCAAGTAAAACAATCATCGTCGAGGTCCAGAAGTCCCTTTTTTACTAAATGCCATGTAGGGTCCACTGCTGGGAGCTGTATAAACCTGTCTGTCTCCTAGGGGTATTATTATCTAAAGATATAGCACCCATGACAGCAAACATATACTGTAAGACAGCCGTGCCTGTGAAAGTAGTCACACAAACACCTATGAAAGCATACACAGGACATGGACAGCTGCTCATATTTTTGGACATGGCTAAAAGTAAAAATCCAAATAAACAATGAGTCAGGGTAGGAAGGAATACCAGGTTCAACTTCACTGAGTTGGTGGTAGGATTTCATGCGGTCCCTGAAGGAACAATCCTGGTGAGTTAGGTGACCAAATGTAGAAGAAACCAGGAAAATGGAAGACATTACGTATTACTATTTGAGATAGGTGCAATTATATGTATTATATCTATTCATATATTACCTCATCTCCATTTTATTGATGAGAAAACTGGGGCTCACATCTTACTCAAAGAAGCTTTCCCCAAATCACACAGGTGGTAACGAATGGAGGTGGGATATAAAACCAAATTTGTCTGGTTTCAGTCACAAGACCTCTTTGTCACAAGACCTCTAGTCACAAGACCACTTTGCTTCAGAAAGGAATATAAGGGTTATAGGTTAAAATAAAAGGATATATACTTATAGCAGTAGGTAAAAATAACAGGAAGGGGAATTAGGGAGTCAAATGCCAGGCCACTGAAATATAGAATAAGATTAGAATTACTGTCTTCAAGAGGCTGGAAAGAAAGATGACTTAGGTTTGGGACTGGCTGAAGAAGCAGAGGAAAGGCAATCATAGAGTCATAGTTCTTAGGTTTTGAAGGATCTTAAAGGTTATTTAATCCAACCATCCATCCAGTATGTCTGCTTCCTTGTCCCTAAAAACATCCCTTCCATACAGTCGTCCAACCAGTCCCTGATGACATACCTCTAATAATGGGAGATCACTACTGCTACAGGGTCTGGCAGAAATAACGCCCCTATTTAATGACAGAATCTTTTATTACAAAATCATCAGCATGAAATTTTGTAACATAATATCACACTCAAACACACCATATGACATTTCAGGTGAAATGTTCGAATTAAAACTATAAATTATTACACCCATATTATTACCCTACCAACCACACTCAAACAGGCCTTACTTCTGCCAGACCCTATATTTTAGAATGAATTTAACTGTTTCTTTATCCTGAGAAAAAGCCTGTCTGTTTGAGTTTATGCTTGTTTGGTTCTGGTTCTGTTTTTGGAACCTCACAGACAAATTTTCTCCTTCCTTAATCTGACTGTCCTCAAGATGTCTTCACATCATCAAAAGCACAGCTTCTCTGGCCTTGCAATCCTAGGGCCTCAGACTCTCCTCCACAACATGAGAATTAGAAAGAGTTATGGAGACAAAAGTAAATCAGGACCTGGGTCAGGGGTTAGTAGTAGTAGGTCAGGAGCATTATGTGTTACATACAAATATTAGGATGTGACATCGAGACTTCAAAGCCAATAAATGAGAGACAATCTCAGTTAGAACATCAACACTCAAACCATCCATCCACCCATCCTGTGTATACTGAACATCTCTCAAGAGACTGATATATAAGGCACTGCAGGAGAAAGAGAGAAGAAAAAGATCAGGTTCCTAACCTTGGGCAGCTTATAGTCTAGGACTGAAATCAACTGGAGCTAATAAACAAAAGAAAATCAACCAACCAACCGACAAAACCTAGGGAAGAACTTAGGAGACTGGAATGGAGTTCCCAGGAGGACTGGGCATCATCTCCATGGTGGAAGTCAGGCAGTCTAGTTCAGGAAGGAGCTGCAGAGAAATCCAGAACAGGGAGGAAAGGAGTGCAGAAGGTGATGCCAAAGGAAGCCCCAGAGAAGCCGCTGAGGAACTTTCACATCAATGGTTTCCCTAAGGAAGATACGCATGAAGAACTGGTTGTGACTTAAAGGTGGTACTTTTAGGGACAATGCTCAGTGAAGCTTGACTCAGCAATCTTTTCCTACACTAAAGGTGTTAGCTCCCTCAAAAAATGCAAGGGAGTGGATGTGTGGTAGGGCAGCAGTGACACTGAAACTAGACAATCTGGGGACCCAGCTCTGTAGCCTTTGCTGTTTATTAGCTATGTGGCCTTAGGGAGGTCATTTCACATCTGTAAGTCTCAATTTACTTAACTCTTAAATAACATTCACATTATCATCTTCTATGGTTTTGTGAAAATTATGTGATATATAATGGGGTCTGATATAGAACCTTATGCTTAGTAGGTATTTGATAGTTGTTTTTTTTTAAAGGGGCAGGAATAGAAAAAAATACATTTATGAAATCAATTTCCTCTTTTTGTTTACATGCCTGGGCATTCACTTTGGGTAGGTTAACAATCAGGAGCAGGGCCTTTTATCTTTGGAGGGCATTGGATCAGAATTCCCTTGAATGAGAGTAACTTTCAAAGTCAAAATTTGTTTCCTATCCACATGACACTATGTCTAATGTTACCAACTCCCAGGTAAGTAGCTAAGTAGGGATGACAACCTAGGAGATTCCTCTTAAGAGGAATTACCCCTTTGTAACCCTTTATTCCTTTCTGAGAAACCCACATTTTTACCTACCTTACTGCCAGGTTTGGGACCCCTCTTCTTTGGGAATTTCAAAGGTTCAGCTGACTTAGATGGGGTGGCGATGGGATGGGGAATGAGGGGCTTGGGTGTCCGGCCCCGCTTCTTTCCTGGTTTACGGCCCCTCTGCCCTGGTTGATGCTCCAAGTCAGTTTTGGTGCTGCAGTGGATGCTGGGCTTCTCAGTGTTCACATCAGATGCGGGATAGGGACTCTTTGGAATCACAACTGCAAGAAAAAGACTTATTCTATCACCCCCTCCTCCCACCTGTATTCCCATCCCAGCCAGAGGAAAAAGACTTGCTACTAGTCTTGCTCCTATTTTCCTGGCATCTGACCTAAATATTAGAAAACCTCAGAGGAGAACTGAGGTTAGGTTGGCTAGAATTGGAAGTTTTAATTATTTCTGGCAGGTGCAGTAGAAAAAATATTAAAAATTTCTTCCTAAGGCATCAAGTTAAAGCACATAAACAGAACCACAGGGATACAATCCTTTCCTTCCGAGAATGAAGAATGGAATTTCAGAAGAGGAAATGACGCCTTTCCCAGGTTACACCGTGAGTTGAGATGATGTCTTATGTTTTGAAATAAGGCCCTTCAACCAAGTCAGAAATTTTCTACATCAATCCACTTAAAGTTTTAGTGTGAGCATTGCAGTGAGGGTACCGAAACACATGGAAACATATACATCTGCTTGCATCTCTCCTCACCTGAAAAATCTTTGCTCCATATTATCTTCAGGGTAAAGTTCAAATTCTTTATCCTGATATCCAAGGACTTCTGTGACTTTTTTTCCCTCTTCCTTGCTCTCCAGTTATATATGATGTCATTTCCTGCCACCCACCTCCAAGTTCTACATCCACTGTTTTCTGAACACCAAGTCATTTGTGTATGTTGAGGTCTCTATTTTTCCTGGTCAGACATACATCAATGTTCAATTTCTAATACTTACCTCTTTACTGAGGCCTTGTTTGACTACATCCCAACTAAGTCAGTGTCTCCTTCCCCAAAACATTCTGTAGACATCTATGTTAGAGTACTTTCAATTTTACTCCAATCATTCATCTTCTCCTTAAATTGATAATTCTTCAAGGTAAGGGATATCTAATTCATTCCATGAGTACTTACTGAGCATTTACTATAGATTATGCACTGTTTTAAGAGGGCCCAGGGACAGAACAGTGCACAAAACAGATATAGTTTCCCCTCTTATGGAGCTTACCTTCTGGTGGGGGAGACAGAAAATAAACAAACACATATACAATATAATATTAGGTAACTGCTATTATCAAAATTAAAGCAAGCTTAAAAAGATAGAGGAAAGCCCTCTTTGAAGAGGTGACATTTGCACAAAGATCCCAAATGAAATAAAGGCAAAGCCTTAGGAAGAGCTGAAAAAGAGCCTTTCAAGTAGAGGGTATATAACAACTGCAAGATTTTGAGATGGGAACATGTTAGTGTGTTTGAGAAATGGAAAGAAGGTTAGTATATAGCTGGAATTGCGTGAGGAAAGGGGAGAGTGGAAGGAGAATATGTTAGAAAGGGAGTAGTAATAAGATGATGTGGGACTTTGTAGATTGTAAAAATGAACCTCACCCTGGATGGTGTGGCTCGGTGGATTGAGCACCAGCCTGTGAACTAAAGGGTCACCAGTTTGATTCCCAGTCAGGGCAAATTCCTGGGTTGTGGGCCAAGTCCCTGGTTGGATGTGTGTGATGTTTCTCTTACACATCACTGATGTTTCTCTCCTTTTCTTTCCCCCTCCTTTTTCCACTTTCTAAAAATAAGTAAAGAAATAAAATCTTTTTAAAAAAGACTGAACCTGAACTTACTCTAAGTTTGAAGGGCAGCACTGGAGGGTTTTGAACAAAGGGGTAACATGATGTACTTAAAAGGAACACTATGGCTGCTGCTCTGGGAGGGGGCAGGGCAAGATCAGAACTGGAGAGACTAGTTAAAAACTCATTATGACGGAAGAGTAGAAGGTAATGTTTCTTATGCTTCCAGGTAGGATGTAACAGATTATGACAGTGCAATGTTGCTGATGAAACAACTAGAAAAGTCAGATAAATTATCGTGAAAAACACTGTAGTGCTGTAGTAATCATGAAGATTAGAAGAACTCATTAGATGAACCTTCCAGACCTGTCTGAGAAGGGCTTCTGTGGTAGCTGACACTGTTTTCTTTCCTAAGGGCATTTGCCAATTCAAAGGCATGAATTTAGGATCAGGGTTGGCCTGTACAGAGGAGCTCTACTGGGGGAAAGAGAAATCAGAGAGATTTCTGTGACAGACTGGAACTTGAGGAGCCCCGTGTATGTGGTCAATTTTCCCCATGGAACATTTAATGAATTCTGAGTCTGCACACTGGAGCTGTGAAGCAAGGCTGAGAGCACCTAAAATGTAGAATAAAATCTCCCATTATCTTGAGGTTTTAGGAGACAAGGTCTCACTAAAAGGAGAAGCTCTATTTCAAACACATAGCTGATTTCCTCAAGATTGTGAAATTTTAAGAAGAGAGGTCAAAGAACTAAACCCTAATTTTCTCAAGAGTAGGATGGTTTTTCAGGGCTAAGGAGATGAAACCCTAGTAGGTTCTCAGTCAAGAGCCCAAGAAGGCCCATATCCAAGAAACATGGATCTTTTTAATGCGTATTGAACTCTAGGTTGGCTGTTGATATATTTTAGCCCTTTAAAGATAATTATATATATATTCATTCCAGAGTTTTATACTCAGTGAAAATATCTTCCAAAAAAGAAGATTAAATAACATTTTTGGACAAATCAAAGCTGAGAGAATTTGTTACCAGAAGACCTAAACTACAAGAAGTAAAAAGGAAGATCTTCAGGCTGAAGGAAAGTAATCCCCGATGGAAGGATAAAACTGCAGGAAGGAAGGAAGAGCATAAGAAAGGGTAAATATGTGTGTAGAACCGAAGAGACTATTAACTATTTAGAACAGAATTTTAAAAAATAGCTTGTAGGGCTTATAATACATACATACATACTAATGTGTATATGTACATATATTTTAGTAAATTATATGAAAGCAATAGCCACAAAAGACAAAAATAGGGGGTAGAGCAAAACTTTGTTAAGACTTTTGCATTATTTGGGGAGTGGTTAGAAAGCATTTTTAAGGTAGACTTTAGTAAGTCCAAGACGTGTATCTGCATAAGATAACTACTTAAAGCATTATATAAGAATGTGTCACTAAAAGCTAAGGAGAAAATTATGAAACAATAAAACATACTTAATTCCAAATAAGGCAAGAAAGAGGAAAAAAGAAATGAAGAAGAACTTAGAATAAAGAGAAAACAAAAAGCAAAATGCAAAATGATAGTCAAACCCAAATAAATAATTATATTAAAAACAAGTTAAATACTCTGGTTTCTCTTCAGAATGCACAAATCTTTTGCCTCTTACTAAAAACAAGTAAACTAACAGAAAAAAATAGATATACTAAGCCAAAAAAATGCCAGAATCCAATTATATCTGTTTTATAAAAAGGACCTTGAAATATGAGATATGACAAAGGAAGAAAAAGCAAGTAGATGGCCAAATATATACCCTGTAAACATTGACCAAAAGACAGTTCTTGTGGCTATGTTATTGCCAGACGAGATAGTCTTTTAAGGCAAGAAGTATGACAACTAAAAAGGGGCATTTCATCAAGATAAAATATAGTCCTCTGCTGCTTAACAATGGGGATACATCCTGAGAAATGTGTTGTAGATGATTTTATCCCTGTGCAAACATCGTAGACTGTACTTACACAAACCAAAATGGTAGCACCTAATACACCCCTTGGCTGTACAGAATAGCCTATCACTCCTAGCTACAAGCCTGTAAGCAACTGTAACACAATGAGATTTGTATATCTAAACACATCTGAAAATGAGCAATACATGATTAATGCATCGTGTTATGATGTGAGGAGGGCTGGGACGTCACTACGCAACAGGAATTGTTCAGCTCCATTATAATCTTGTGGGACCACCTTTGTATATGCAATTTGTTGTTGCCCAAAACATCACTATGTGGCTCATGACTGTAGTCAATTCAAAAGGCAGCTATAATAAACCTAAATTCCTATGTACCTAATAACATAAACATATGTAGAACAAAACTTTAAAGAATGAAAAGGAAAAACAGACAATTCCACAATTGTAAATTGGAGATTTTAACCTCTCAGTAACTGATAGGTCAAGAAGTGGAAGAAAAATCAATAAGGACAGAAAAGATTTGAGTAATACAAATACCCAACTAATAACATAAATAAATAATCAACCAATCTGACACATATAGGACACTATACCCAATAAATGTAAAATATACATTCTTTTCATATGCTTATGGAATATGTGGGGCAAAAAAGCAATCTTCAATAAATTCCAAAGAAGTGAAAGAATACAGAATTTTCCCTGACTACAGTGGCAATTAAATAAAAATTAATAACAGAAAATTAATTAGAAAACCCCCAAATGCTAAGCAATTAAAAAACACATACTTTCAAGTACCTCGTATATCAAATACATCAAAACAGAAATAAAACATGTTTGGAACTTTAAATTCATAAAAATATGACATATTCAAATGTGTGAGGTTCAGCTAAAGTAGTGCTCAGAGGGAATTTTATAGCTCTAAATGTTCATATCAGAAGAGAAGAAAGGTGAACTATCGATGCTCCAATCTTCTATTTCAAAAACTAGGAAAAAATAGCAAACTGAACTCAAAGAAGCTAAATGTAAGAAAATAATAGAGATGAGAGAATAAGTCAATGAAGAAAGGAAGTAGACATATAATAGAAAAAAAATAACCAAGTCAAAGGTTGGTTCTTTGAAATGATAACCCTTTAACAAGCCTGATTAAAAAGTATATAAAGAAAACAGAACCTATGAATATCAAGAACAAAAGAGATCCTTCAGATGCTGAGAGGATGAAAACAGAATGTTATAGATAAACTTTAAATTTTACATGTAATAGCCAACTTCCTTGAAAAAAACAGAACTTGTTAAAATGTACATAAAAAAACGGAATATGAAGAGCCCTATCCATAATTTCAAACTTGAAATTGCAATTAAAAGCCTTTTGTACATAAAATTCCAGGCACAGATGCTTCACTGGTGAATTCTAGCAAACATTTAAGAAAAGAAATGATAACAAATTGTACAAAATATCTTTAGATAAATAGAAAAAGTAACACTCTCCAACTCATTTTGTGAGGCCAATGTAACCCTTGTACCAAAACATGACAGAGATATTACAAAAAAACCAATTATAGACTAATATTCTCATGATCATAAGATGCAAAATATTAGCAAATCAAATACAGCAATATATTAAAAGGATAATATATCATGACTAAGTGGGGTTCATTTCCGGAATACAAAGGTATTTAACAATAGAAAAAATTCAGCTGAACTCACTACATTAACAGAATAAAGATAAAAACATTTATCACCCCAATAAATGCAGAAAAAATTGCTGGCAAAATTCAACACCTATTCTTGACAAAAATTACCAGCAAACTAGGAATAGAAGGAATGTTTTTAATAGAAAAAGGCACCTATAAAGAAATCTATAGCCAACAGCATATTTAATGGTGAAATATTCATGACTTCCTTACTGAATTATGGAACAAAACAAAAATACCCACTATTACCACTTCTTTTAAACACTGCACTGGATGCCAAGATAATAAAGAAAAAGAGATACAATCTATAAATGTAAACTATAAAGAAGTTTTATTTGCACATGGCAATATTTTTTACATAAACTGCACCCGTCCAATCTACAAAATCTGTTAAAAAATTGATTTTGAAAGGTCATGAAATACAACTCAATATACGAAAATCTGCTGTATTTCTTTTTTTTAAAAAAAATTATTTAGTTTTTATTTTTAGACAGAGGGGAAGAGAGAGAGAAAGAGAGGGAAAGAAACATCAATGTGTGGTTGCCTCTAGTGCGCTCTGTACTGGAGACCTGGTCTGCAACACAGGCATGTGCCCTGACTGGGAATCAAACCAGCGACCCTTAGTTTCCACAGGCGGACACTCAATTCACTGAGCCACACCAGCCAGGGCTGTTATATTTCTATATACACCACCAATTAGAAAATAAATTTAAAAACCCCAAGTCAGATATATAGTGAAACATGTGCAAGACATCTATACTAAAAACTATAAAACATTCTGAGAGAAATGAAAGAAGTTCTAGATACCATGTGGCCATAAAGGGATATAGCACATTCATGGATTGGAAGACTCAATATCATTAAGCTCTCAACTGTCATCAAATTGATATAGAGAGTCAATGCAATTCCAATTAAAATCCCAGTTTTTAAAAAATATTTGGGTATGTGAGCTCAAATCGACAAATTAATTCTGAGTTTTATTGGGAAATGCACAGGACCTACAATAGCCAAGTCAATCTTGATGAGGAACAGCAAAGCTAGAGGGAATACTACACCACCAGGTATCAAGACCCATTACGAAATTACAGTAATTAAGATACGTTTATTGGTGTCAGGATAGACAAACTGATCCATGGAGCAAAACAGAGAGTCTGGAAATAGATGTACATATGCAGACATCTAATTTACAATAAAGGTGTCCCTGTAATTTTATGTGTGTGGCTGGAATGGGTGGAGGATAAAAGATCTCACCAATAAAATTGTGGTGAGTCAAATGGATATCCACTTGGCAAAAAAAAAAAAAAAAAAAGTGACTTGAAACCTACACTTCATACCAGATATGAAAATTAATGTGAAAGCTAAAATATTAAGCTTCTGGAAGAACACAGTGGGGAATATTTTCAAAATTTTGGGGTAAGCAAAGATTGATTAAACAGGACACACAATGCATTAATTATAAAAGGTGAACCTATATGACTCTGTTAAAATAAAAAAAATTCTGTTCATCATACAATAACATTAAGAGAGTAAAAAAAATCCAGAGGTGGGAAAAGATATGCAAAACACATATGCCAGAAAAAGAATTTCCAGAAAAAACTCCTAAAATCTGTAATAAAAATACAATCCAATTTTAAAAATAGAGTTGCAAATTAAAATCACAATGAGATACCATTTCACACCCGTCAGAATGGCCATCATAAACAAAGCAGCAAACAAGTGTTGGAGAGGATGTGGAGAAAAGGGAACCCTAGTGCACTGTTGGTGGGATTGGAACTGGTGCAGTCACTATGGAAAACAGTACGGAATTTCCTCAAAAAACTAAAAATGGAACTGCCTTTTGACCTGGCAATTCCACTTCTAGGATTATATTCTAACAACCCTGAAACACCATTCCAAAAGAACCTGTGCACTCCAATGTTCATAGCAGCACAATTTACAATAGCGAAGTGCTGGAAGCAACCTAAGTGCCCATCAGCAAACAAATGGATCAAAAAACGATGGTACATTTACACAATGGAATTCTACCCAGCAGAAAGAAAGAAGGAGTTCCCACCCTTCCAGACAGCATAGATGGAACTGGAGAGCATTATGCTAAGTGAAATAAGCCAGGCAGTGAAAGATAAATACCATATGACCTCACCTTTAAGTGGAACTTAATCAACAAAACAAGCAAGCGAGCAAAATATAACCAGAGACATTGAAATTAAGAACAAATGAACAGTAACTAGAGGGGAGATAGGAGGGGATAATAGCGGGGAAAGGGTGAAGGGTTTTTAGGAACAACTATAAAGGACACACGGACAAAACCAAGGGCAGGGTGTGAAGTCAGGGAGGAAGGTGGGGATGGCTGGGATCGGGGGAGAGGTGCGGGGAAAAGGCAGACAACTGTACTTGAACAACAATCAAAAATAAAAATAAAAAATAAAACATAAGTCCAGCTAGTGTGTGTGTGCACGCGCACACACATCTGTATGAATCTGTATCTACATGACATAGAACATAAACCATGAAAAAGAAAAAAGAACATGAGGAAACTCATTTGGTTTATCAGTTTCCTGGACTGGGGTCTTGTTTTCTTTCACAGCAGTGTATCATTCATTGGCCTTAGCACAATAATTTAGAGGATGTGTTCTTTATTAGCTTTGCTCAGCTTGGCTGGGTTCAGCTATGTGCTGCCAGCTGGGCTGATGCCAAGGCTGAAACTCCATTCCCCTAAATTCCAGTTCATTTAATAAAGCAGAGGTTTCCTTCTGGGCCTATTTAACTCAATTAACACTTTCGGTTCTTCATATCTAGCTCCTTCTTTCCCTCTTGACCCTTATTACTACAAAATGAGGAGAGGACCTCTGAATTATAAAGACATTTCATGTTTTCCTGGGGTCTTTTTAGGCTGATCAATCTGTAGAGACTGGGGAAAACAGAAGGATAATAAAATCATTATGGGACCACAAGCCAACTTCAAAAGCTTCTTATTATTGAAACTCAAAAGAGTGACTGATCCTAGCTGCCTGGGGTGATAATTAAGAGGATTCCAGAGCAATTTCAGCAGACGGAGGGCTCTGTCTTCTCAGATGACAGTCTGTGTGTGTCTGGTCAAGTCTAAACTATGCAGAGAGGCGGTGTGAAAGCTCATTGTGAGGAAGTGCCTGGTGGTCGGCCACAGCCAAATAAACACAGTCAGCTTTCCTTAGCATAAGACAATGCATCTCAGAATCTTACCAGCTCCTGCCTTTCTACCATTTCACCTTCATAATCTTCTGTTTTTCTTTAAGAGTTTGCCAAGGTCCCCTCATGTTCTTGATGTACATGAATGTTTATATTTTGTTTTTCTTCTAGTCATTATTGATATTCAGAAACTCTCATTTATAACTGTAATGTTTTCTCAAAATTCATCTAGGGAATTAAGGGGGAAAATGTAATAACATAGAGTTTATATTACTGGTTTCCAATATGACTTTCCTAAAAACCACATACATTTATTTAAAATGGGGGACTTTGCAAGTTGATGTATTGGTGCTGGCATACAGGCAGTGTTACAGTAAAAGCTGGCCAAAGAAAACTTTGTGGATCTAAGTATTCCGAGGGAAACAGCAGGTATGTTGGTGAAATTTATAAACTGCCTAAGTTACTCCACGCTATTTCCAGGAAGTTTCAAAGAGGCCAGCTGTTTCATTACACATGCTGAAAAACTGCTACCATTCTCAGGCATCTGTGGTTGGTGAGGGCAGGAGAGAGAACTGGGCAGAGCCAAGGGGCAGCTTAAGGAAGCTAGAAGGGAGGCATGAGACAGAATTTTTTTATCTCATGGGCAGATATAATTAGAATCAGCAAGAGAACCCAGATCCCATTTCATAACCTAGTGCTGCTCATTTCATTTCTCATATTCCTATTTCTATTTGTGTATCACAGGCATACAATAACAGAAAACCTGTTATGGGAGGTCTGGCTCACTGCATAAACCTCATCTCGTAAATATTTTCCTCCTGACCAAATAGAGCACTTAAAATGCCTGTGTGTGTGTGTGCAGTTCCCTTTTCCTGGGATGTCTAGGCATCTTAATTCAGATATAGCTAACAGAGAGTGGACATCCATTACAGACCACATGGTGCTATGCATTCGCACGCCCATTTTTCATTTAAGTCACTCAACCTGGAAAGGAAACAAACACTTCTCTATTACTGAGCCTAACACTGCTAATTGTTGGATAGATGAATGAATAGAGCTCAGAGTTTCTAGATGTGATCAGAGCATAAGGCCAAAGGTGAAATAAGGACAACATTTGTGTGCATGTGAGTGTGTGTGCATGTGTGTGTAGGGAGGGGGGAAACTGTGTGTTAAATAAAGGCAAGGCCTGGAACTAGCATATTTGAGAGAGGAAAAGGGAAAGTAGCCAAGTAGAATTTGTTTTACTATTACCCAAGGTGCCTGCACCTTTTCTCACATGGTTAGTGAACCATCTTCTCAGGAGACAAGAGGGGCATATTGGTCGCCAGAGCTTCTTGTAGAGAGGACATTCTCCTGCTTCTTGTAGCTTAGTAAAAGAAGAAGTTGGGTGGAAGTGAAGCGGAAGGGTAGTCCAGGCATAGAGCTATTCATATGTTTAGTGACAGACGAGTGGGTGAATAAGGGCTTGGAAATGAGCCTCTCAGGAGATGAGCGCCCCTTGCCACTCTTATTTTTGGCTGTAAGGTTTCCAAAATTTGAAAAATAAAACAACAGTTTAAATAACTTTTAATTTATTAAAATCGCAGTAGCACTCTCACTTTTATAGTGAGAGTTAGTGAATCATAGAAATGAAATCAGAAAATATAGCATGGTGCAAACTCGATCACTAAATCTGCATGACGTTGCAGAAGTGAAGGGAACTGGGTCTGCTAAAGGAATTGTGGTGATAGAAATGTACTGGCCTCAGAAGCTACTGAGGTGGTCCATTCTATCCTAGGACAGTGTAAAAAAATATATATATATATATATAGCATGATGTATTTCACTCAGCAAATATTATTGAATAATTATGTGCCAAGCACTGGAGATATAATGATGAAGTTAATATATTAGTTCCATTTAATAAGGACTGCAGGTAGAAATAAATCCTAACTTTCTAGACATGGCAGAAAGAATTTTAGCTCCTTATTAATGCTTATACTGCAAAAACTAGCATTATTTTACATATTACATTGGTAGATACTTGTTAAATAAATAGTTGCAGTGGCTGTAAAATAAACTTTAAGAACTCATATTCTGACTTCTTTATTCAAAGATTCTACTCCCAATCTTATCTCCATCACCACAATGTTGCTGCCTCAATTCTCTATTTCATCTGGAATACTGTAACAGCTTGTTAACTCTCATCTCTGCCTTCAGCTTCTGGAAGTCACCTATCCTTTTGCTGCTACCAGATTGGTTCTAAAACACAAATCTGACCTGTAATTCCACTAATTAAAGCTCATTCAATGGTTCTCATTGCTCTTGGAGTAAAGACTCGGATCCTTAAAATGATCTAAAGGGAAGCTGTGCGTTTCCTGTGCCTTCCTCTCCTTACACTCTACAAATATGTCATTTAAACATTTTTTAGTTCCTTGACTACATTTTTAAAAAATCTCGGGCCTCCACTCATTAGTTCCCTCTGCTAGCTAGAAGGCTTTCTCTCTCTCCCCATTCTTCTGGTTTCAGCTTAGATGCCACTTCCCTGACCTCCAACTTCCAATTCTCCAATGTAGGTTAGGGACCCTTTTGAACTTTATTACTACCAAGTTGTAATTGTCTATTGGTCTATATGCCCACAAAACTGTAAACTCTGAAGGCAGAATCCCTATCAATTGACTCAATGACCAGCACTTAGTTGTGAGTTGATAGTTAGAACTTGAATGAATGGCTGGTTCGTTGCATAAAATTAGACAGTCCATCAGTTGACCTACGTGCTGGGACCCACAGATTAACACTGGTTGTGTTATCCTTGCCTCTGCCCTAGTTTTTCCTTGTATAGTTTAGGATCACACTATAAGCAACCCTCTTTCTGACCCAGAATCACAAAGTGATTATAATGTAGTTTCGTATGCAGTTAAGGGAAATACTTTTTAAATGTTTCATAGGAAAAAAAAAAGAAACATTCTGATAGTTTTGTTTTTAGGCATCAAATTCTTACTCCCCAGACCATGGTAATACTCCTGCACACCTGGCACAGCAATGAATCCTATTTCTCTGTTTTCTCTATGTACAATGCCACAGGCAGAAAGGGCAGACAGAAAGGGCAAAGGAGACTTGGCTGACCATTGACTCCAGTAGGTGTGCTCAGCACTTCTGTCAGACCCCTGCATTTCTAACAGCATATGGAGAGCAGCCAGACTCAGCTTACACTATATGAAGTCATAAAAGATTTATGCATAATCCAGAATGCAATAGATTTTTAATAAAAATATGAACATGAAGTAGCTTACATCTCAGGTTCTCTTACTGTTGTAAAATTACCTAAGAAGCTAACCTAAAATATGAAACTGACTTGTCCAGTCTGAAATTGGAGCAAGGGGGAGTTAAATGGATTATTACGATGTCTAAAGGTCCAATTAGTATTAATGGCTATGCCAAATGGACTGAACTTATTACTTGGTTTCTTAAATTTAGAAAATAACACATACCTCTGTTTCACTTTAAAGTCACACAGACAAAAAGTGATGAGCTAAAAAAATAAAGAAAAGAAACGAAAAAGCTTTTACCTTTTATAACCCAAGTACCCTGGATTAGTTGCAAGGCTCTCCATCAAAGTTGGCTTGGCCCCAGGAGTTTAGAAGCTAAAAAAGATGTGGCTTAGCAAGGAGAAACAGCAGGCAGAGCGAGGGAGCAATAGCTTGGAAAGGCAGAGTCTGGTATGGCTGGAGGCACAGCTGGGTGGGAGGTGAGCTGAGAGATCTGGAATCAGGTAGGAGACAGTCACAGGAGTCGCCTGTTACCCATCCCCAAGATCAGGCAACTATACAGTACTACAGGGATGGAAGGGCCCTTAGGGATCAGCTGGTTTAACCTCTCACATTCGTAATGACTTGTTCAAAGACATAAAACAAGTTTGTGGTCCAGTTGGGATTAGACCCCCAGTTCAATGCTCTAATGTTACCCTAAACTGCTTCTTTCCTATTTCGTATCAGGATCTGGAAGTCAAGATCCAGGGTCTGAAATAAAGTTTTAAAGAGAGCCCAGAGGAGAATGGGGACAGTAGAAGGGAGAAGTGCGAGGGCAATATGACTCAAAGTGATGGCCCTGACAGCTGGTCCTACTGAAAGATCTCCACGGACTTCCCTCTAGACTCAGACACCAAAAAAATCAAGTCACTTACTCCTTTAACTTTAATTTTCTCATAAATAAAATTTATCCCCAAATAATTATGTTTAGTTCAGTGTTACCAAGAAGATAAAATGAAATAACGTGTGTAAAAGAACATCAAAAGAACATTGGTACTTTTTCCTATTTACTGCAAGCAAGAAACAATTTCATATTACTTTCAATTTTTTCACATTTGCATATACTAATGACCAGAAGGTTGAAATGAAGGAGATCTCATGATTAGAAAGAGAACAGGCTTACATATGCAGAGAACATCTTGTTTTGTGAAATGAAATGAGTAATCCCATGTTTTTCCACATTGTATCTTTTGTTCCTTGGCCAGGACAGTGAGATGGCTGAAGCTCTGCCGTTACTGAAAGCTGCGTTACAGAACCTACTGTGGGTGTCGGGTAGGGAAGAAGGAAGTTGCTGGAGGAAACAACCTGGCTGCTGGAATGATGATGACCGAAGGACCTGGTCTGGAAATGCCAAGTGGATGGTGTCTTTCTACCTACTGAGCCTGGTCCTTCTGGTCATCTCTGTTAAAAATCTAAGATCTCCACAGACACACAGAATTGGAAAGGAAAACAGTCAGCAAATGCCTCTGGAAGCATCAACCACACAGTGAGTCATATTTCTTATCAGCATGTTGTGTAGTCAGAAAGGAATGCATGTCCAGCAATTCTTGGACACAGAGACTCTCAGCTCTTCTGGGTCTTGAGAACTGCTTAACTGCTATAAAAGATTCGCTGATCAAAATAAGAGTTCTCTAGGCAAGAAAGTGAGAAAATAAACCTCACTGAATACAGCCTGGATCAACAAAGCTTATTCTGTTTTAGTCTCAAGTAAACAAAAATGGTTCCGCTATGGCTTCCAAGACACTTTTCTTGCTGCTTCCACAGAGACACCTCACAGGGCCTGCACAGGGATGGCGATGGACCTCTCACACCAACCCCCGGGCACTTGTTCCCTGAAGCGTGTAGAGGGGCAGCAGCACTTTCCTGACACGAGATGTGTGTCTCATTCCCCCCGCCCCCATCTCAAGTTCCCTCCATCTCAGTGCCACCAACCTAATTCAAGCCGCCCTTGCCTTTCCCTTCTCCATAGATCCCACAGTGCAACCCATTCCCCACAGAGCAACCCAAGTGATTTTTTTAAATAACAGCTTTGTTGACGTATAATTTACATACCATAAAATACACCCTTGTTAAAGTGTGTAATTCGGAATTGTGCACGCATCATCCCTATTTAATTTTAGAACACACTCATCATTTCAAAAAGAAACCCTGTACCTATTAGTTATTCCCCTTCCCCCTAGCCCCTGACAACCACTATTTTTTTTCTATGTGTTTCCCTATTCTAGACATTTCATATAAATGCAATTACATGATCTGTGGTCTTTTGTGACTGGCTTTTTTCACTTACCATAATGTCTTCAAGACACATTTATGTTGTGGTATGCATCAGGACTTCACTCTTTTTTATTGCCAAATGCTACTTCATGTGGACATGCCACATCTTACTCATCTATTCATCAGAGATTAAATATTTGGGTTATTTCAATTTTTTGCTATAATGAATAACGCTGCCTTGAACATTTGTGACACATTTTCGTGTGGACATATGTTTTCTATTCTCTTGGGTATATATCCACAAGTGGAACTGCGGTGTCACAGGTAACTCTATGTTTAATATTTGGAGTAACTTTCAAACTGTTCCCATAGGGGCTGCAGCATTTTATAGTCTTACTAGTTATGTACAAAAGTTTCAATTTCTCCACATTATAGCCATACTCATGGGTGTGAGGTGATGTCTCAATGTCTCATTGTGGCTTTGATTTACATTTCCCCGTTGACTAATGATGTTGAATCATTTCAAGTGCTTACTGGCCATTCAAACCCTTTACTCAATTTTTTTAAACTGGGTTGTCTTTTCTTCTTAAGAGAGAGAGAGAAAGATAATGGAAGGGAGAGAGAGTAACGTCAGTGCAAGAAGCATCGACTGGTTGCCTTCACATACATCCAGACTGGGGGTCCACACTGGGACCGGGGGTCACACGTGCCGGTGCCTAGACCAGGGATGAACAGCAACTTAGGTATGTGCCCTGACTGGGAATTGAACCTGCAACCTTGTGCTTATGGGATGACACTCCAAACACTAAGCAACACCAGCCAGGGCTGGGTTGTCTTTTTATTGTTGAGTTACATGTTCCTTTGTATTCAGGATATAAGTTCAGGTGATTTTTTAAAAGTAAATCAGCTTTATCACATCCCCTACATAGTACCCTCTAATGATTCCCTACTATGTTTATAATAAAATCGGAATTCCCACTCTGGCTTACAAGGTCCTGTTTCAGACTGTGCCACTCTCCCCAACACACGACTCACTGTATGTAGCTGGAGCACCACTGGTGTGTTTGCCCCAGCACACATTTTTGTGTGGACTGATGTCTTCTATTCTCTTGGGTGCATATGGTACCCACAAGTGAAAATGCCTGCTTGGAATTCTCTTTCCTGAATGGCTCCTTCTTACCATTCAATTCAAACACCACCTTTTAAGACAAATTTTCTTTAAAAGACATTGTATATAAAGAAGCTTCTGCTTCACAAAGAGGAACAAGGAAACTTTGGGGGTTGATGGATATATTCATTATCTTGATTATAGTAATAGTTTCATGGATGCATACGTATGTCAAAACTTTTCAAATTGTACATTTTAAGCATTTTCAATTTACTTTACTTTCTACTTTCATGAAGCTGTTACACATTTAAAAACTCCCTTCACAATCACACCTTCATTGTCACTATCTTATCATATTTTATTTCTTAGGAGAAAGTGTATGTCTGAAATTGCCTTGTTTATTACTTGATTTAAGTGCTTACTATCTCATCCCAGCAGAACGGATGTGCCATGAGGGCATGAATGTTGTTCATCTTTCTAACTGCTGTGTCCTCAGGATGGTTCAGAGTTAGGTGTTCAATAAACAGTAGGCTAATTCAATGAATGAATCCAGTAAAGGCTTAGAAGAAACCCATGGACAATACAAAGGATGACTTTCTATTCTCTCAGATTCATCACTACTTTTCGACTTAAGGGGATAAGATTCATATTATTCCCTTTATTAAGAGCATCTATCTCAAACTGTATCCTGGATATTTTCCAACATTATCATTATTAGAAATACCATTTACCATTTAATTACTCTGTAGTACTATTCTAGCAGTCTATGTATTTTTTCTCTCATTAGTAGTTATTTTTATAATAATTGTATTACAATAGTGATAACATAGCATATTATAATATAGTAATAACATAGCATAATTATAATAAATATAATATACAATTACTATATTAACAGCAATAATACAATAAAACATTTAGCACTTACTTTTTGCCAGATTTTGTGTAAGCAATTTACCCATGTAATCTCATTAATCCCTCACAATAACTTTATGAAGCGGGTAGGTCTTCTTTCACAGATGAGGTTATTTGAGGTTTGGAGAGGTGAACTAACTGACCAAAGTCACACAGCTGGAACTCAAACCTGAGTCCAACTTACTTCAAAGCCCTCGCTTTTCCCACTCTGCTACAGTGCTTCTCAGGTATTTTCATAACACAGCGCTCCTCCAGCTCATATAAAGGGCCCAAAGAGCCAAGGAAGCTGTGCACCTAGAGAATGACACACTCAAACTCTGAAACAGGTTAGAAACAAAAATAAGAGAGATGAGAAGCTAGCTGTTTGAGAATAGTCCAAGACATTTAGAGAAAGGAATTACTTATTTTATCACAACTCCACACCTACCTGCATTTGACATTTTATTCTTACTGTTTCTAATTATTGTCAGGTAGACTTTGGTTTCCACCTCAGTTGCTCGCCCCTGCTCTCCTCTGCCTACTAGTGAGGTTTATTGGTGGAGATATACTTACCATGAGATAGCTAGGTAATCTCCATAACCAGTTTGGGTCCTCATTTCAATAACTCATAGATGGATCTTTACCTTTAGTGCCAGGTGGCTGTAGGTTGTCTCCAGTCAAGGAACACCAGCCTACAGGGAAGATGTCGCGGGAGTCGAAGCGGCACCAGTAGTCAAAGGCTCCTCGCCATCCATCAAAAGTGACGAGCACCTCTGAGCCCCTCACTTCCCCAATAGTGGCTGGGCAAATGAAATGAGGGTTCTTCCTGTCCACGGCTTCTAGCTTCATTCCCATTTTGAAGAAGTTGTGGGAAGGTGATGGTGGTTCCTAGATGAGAAACGGAAATATACAGACCTAGGCACAAAGAGAGAGGCCGTGTATGCCAAAAGACTGCTACATCACTTGGATGACTAAAGAGGGACTGCTATCTAAAATTTATAATGGAGATTTAGTCTTTCTTCTAATGAATGTCCAAGAATACTAAAGAAACACTTTGTTAATCCTAACATTGTGACCTCTTTGCTTCAGTATTTTTTAAAGAAAAGGTAACAGATAAAGTTGAACCTCCTTTTGTGCCCTTCCCCTATCCCGTTACCCATGTATGTTTTTATATTTTACCATATATGTACATAGCCATTTGCATGTTTTAAATTTTATATAGATAAGATTATACTGTACATATCATTCCATAAGTTATTTGTTCAATATGTTTCTGAAATTTATCCATGTTGATGAATGTAGTTCCTGTTCATTTTAATTACCAACATTATTCCATTATATGTATATATCACAATTTAGTCATTCTTTTGATGGACATTTAAGGTTTTTTCCAACTGTTTACTATTTCAAAATTTTAATGGCCATTCTTACACTTGTTCCTTTTACACATGTGAAAGGGTTTCTTTAGGATATATACCTAGGAGTAAAATTATTGGGTTACAGGATATACGCATTTTCTGCTTTATAAATATTGTTATATTGCCTTCCAAAGTGCTTGTGACATTGTATACTCTGTATACTAGCAGTGTTCTCTCTCTTTTTCTCCCTGCCCTCCCGCACTGCAATATAAAAAGTAAAGTTATAAAAAACTGCAAGAGTAAAGTTATAAAAAAGTGTTGTACACTCTGTTCTGTTACCCTGGTTTTACTGTCTAATCCTGTCCAATGACATAGTCTCATTAAATGGACACGTGAAAGAAAAAGTCCCCCTATTTTGTAATTCTTCAACATTGTTCTGGTATTCATTATCCTTGATCTTTTGTATGAATTTTAGAATCAGCTTTTCAAATTTCATAGAAAAACTCTATTTGGATTTTGACTGGAATTCTAATGAATTTATAGATTAATTTGGGAAAAATAATTTTTGTATGTATAATATTGAACCTTCCCTATCTATAAACATAATAGCATTTCCCATTTGTTACGTATTCCTTAATATACATTTTAAAATTCATTCTATAAAAAATTCATGCTTTTTACTAACATTTTCTAGGCACATTTTAACTGTATTGCTATCATAAATATCTTTGAAAATTTTCATTTGCAAGTCATTTGTTAAATAAGAATGTGACTGATTTTTTACAAACTGATTAGCTAATTTAATCCTCATTAGCTTATATTGACTGATACACCAATTTTTTGGTCTGTTTGACTTATCAATTATTCAGAGATATGTATTAAAATATCCCCTAGTAGTTGTGAATTTTCCAGTTTTTCCACGTAATTCTGACAAATTTTATCTTATATACTTTGAGGCTGTTTTTTTAGGAGTATGTATATTTATAACTTTTATTTTCTTGGTGAACTGTACTTTTTTATCATTAGATAGTGAGCTCTTTAAATGCATTTTAGCCTCAAAATCTCCTTTGTCTGATTTCAGTATAGTTAACAGTGACATTATTTTGATAAAGGTTTGCCTAGTATATAGTTTATGTTCTTTCACTTTCAACATTTTTGTGGCATATTTTATCAGGGTCTTTTGTAAACAGCATGTAGTTAAATCTAAAAACAATCTAATCTGTCTGACTAAATTGATGAGTTCAAGCTCATTTCCTGTGATAAATGATATATTTATTTTTAGAGAGAGGGGTGGGGAAGGAGAGAGGGAGAGAAACATCAATGTGTGGTTGCCTCTCGCACGTCCCCTACTGAGGACCTGGCCCGCAATCCAGGCATGTACCCTGACTGGGAATCGAACTGGTGACCCTTAGATTTGCAGGCCCATGATCAATATACTGAGCTACACCAGCCAGGGAAAATTATATATTTATTATAACTATTATATTGCCTACATTTCTATTTTACTTGATTTTTAAGGTTATTTTTTCTCCTTTAAAATTGGCTGAATTTTCATCCCTCCATCCCCCATTAATTCAGATGTTAACCATTCTATTTATAATCTTTCAGTGGATCCCCTTAAGATTGTGTAGTTGACCATCAATAAGTCTAAAACTCATCTTTATCTAGTTGCAAACAATACAAGGACTTTATTTAGAATATTTTAATTAATCCTGAGTTAATAGGTATTTGATAATTTAGTTCCATACTGTTATACTGAGAATTACTCATTTTTGTGATTATAATTTTTTATACAGTTATAGGCAATGCTTGATCAGCTTTATCCACATGTGGGTATTAAGTGAGATAGTGTATATAAGCTCTAAACTTACTGTAGGCACTCAAATATTGTCTCTTTCTCTTTGTTTAGTATATGAATGTTATGAAGTTCCAAGATCTATAACAAGAACCGCTCCTTTAAGTTTATGTCATATTTTATATATTTTACTAGTAAACACATTTTAAAAAATTTATTTTTAGAGACAGGGGAAAGGTGAGAGAAAGAGAGAGAAAGATCAATGTGTGGCTGCCTCTCACACACCCTTATTGGTAGAGCTGGGACCCAAAAATCAGGATTCATAAATTAGAGTCTAATATTCCTCTGGGGACAACTGCTGCTTCATAAGGTACTAAATATTCCTTCTGCGGAACTAGTTTCTGAGAAGATATCCTCAGGCCATAAATATCATATAGACACCAGAGGCTCAGCAATTTAAAGGATATAAGCATTTGATTTTAAGCAGTTTGGAGTTGGTGGTATCTGAAGAACACTGTACCTTATGGAAAATCCTGATGGGAGCCATTTCTGCCCCGTTTAGCGTCTTCAAAAGGAACATGGGCCAAGAGGAGGCATTCAGCCGAAAGCCTGCAGCAAACATAGTAGGCAACAGATGAAAAATACGCTTCAAAGGGAAAGACAATATCAAGTTTTCCCCTTGGAATCCAGCTACTCCTCCACAACCTATACTGTGATAAGTTACAGAATCATAGACTGTTAGGAAAGGACTTAAAGGTTAAATAGAAGAAATGCCTCATTAGACAGATGGGGAAATGAGGCACACAGAGGGAATGTAACTTGTCCAAGTGTAATGTTGCAAAGTAAGTAGTGGAACAAAGTCCCTAGCCAAATGTCCTGACTTTGAGATAAGTATCACGGATTATTTATCATAGTGCCTAAAAAGTTTTCCTTGAAAAATCCAAAATAGATGTGAGAGGATTAACAATACTTAGAAACTGTCTAGACAGTAGAGTATGAAAGTTATTCTTCTTAATAATCTCTTAAGACGACACCAAATATGTCAACTGATTAACCCAATACACAAGTGAATTGTTTTGGTTTACCTCAACATAAACCCACTATTTCTCTCTCTCTTGCTTCCTCACTCTCTAGTGTGCTCTCTCTCTCTCTCTCTCTCACTTCTCATTCACACACACACACACCAAGTACAAACACTTTTTGATATTCATTTTTACTTAAACAACTAAGGATCAGGAAATGATGAAGATGAAAGGGGTCACCCTATCCAAAACTATTAATTTTACAAAAAAAGTAAAAAGCCTGGAGATGTTCATTGTCACTGTCACTCAGTAAAGTCAGTAAGAATGTACCATTAATAAACTACAAAAATAAGATTGTTATTGTAGTTAGTTCTTCCAATTAGTGGAAAGAAGCTCCCAGTACTTCTTTCAATTTGGCTTCAACTCTCTCTCCTGATACCAAAATCTAGTCCTTTTTGATAGTCTCCCAAGGTACCTCAGTTTTCCCATTCCAGACAAAAGAACAGACAGGTTGCACCAAGGCCTCAGACCTGGAAAATTACAATAGACACCGATACTATTGAACTCTTTATTGTGTGCCAGACATTGCGCCAATCACTTTCCACTGACTACCTGATCCTCAAGACAACCCAGCGAGGCAGACATTATCTTCACTTTGTAGATGAGAAAAGAGGTGTAAAGTAAACTGCTTAAGATTTCTAAGTGAGCAAATGACCCAGTATCAAAACCCAAGCTATCTGACCCTTGAGTCCACACTCTTAACCACTATGTTAAACTATCAGTATGTAGACAAAATGAAAAAGGGAGAATCAGTTTTTGGGCTTAAGTATTCATTAATAACTATAATTAAATTAACAAGGAAGAAGTGAGAAGAGAGAAGAAAATGGAAGAAGAGTTATCATCCTATATGGTTTAAACTTTTAGTCTCAAAGCTGGCTAGGTCAAGCGAAGCTTCCCAAAGTCTGATTTCTTGGGATAGCTCATTCACATCAACAATGGTGACAGCATTATGGATACTCACCACTTAATCTAAAACTACCATCACTTACTTTTTTGCTTGTCTAGCTTTTTTTCCTTTTGGAAAAAACCCTATCCTAATCTACGTGTTTTGTTGGGAATGTCTGTCACATGGCTCTACCTACCTGACCATGGAAAAGAAAATAATGACATTTAAGAGCATTAGATTCCCACAGACCGAAAGTGTACATACAAGTATATCCCAAGCTGGGTCAACTGTTTTCTGATATGATATATGCACATTGGAGGACAGAGTCTCTTTATCTGAGATCATGGCAAGAAAGATGTCTGTAGATTTGGCACTGCTACCTGGAGAACAAAACTGAGAATAAAGCCAAGGTGGGCAAGTAATGCAGAGATATGAGAGTATTTACTTACTTATTTTATATTGGTTTTGAAAAAAAGAGAGAGACAGAAACATCAGTTTGTTGTTCTACTTATTTATGCATTCATTGGTTGTTTCTGGTATGTGTCCTGACTGAGGAT
>PVKM010017334.1:0-25991 GCA_004027735.1 Carollia perspicillata
GGCCTCACTCCTTCTCTTATATTTCTTATCTTGGCTAATGGAATATCCATCTATGTCTTCATTCAGAACAGAAATCTGATATAGATCCAAGATCACTGTCTTTTTTATATTCTGACATTCAGGTGCGTCTGACCTCTGAAACATATCTCTACTCCACATTCTCTCTCTGTCTCCAACTTCATTCTTTGCAACTACACTCTCATGATCTCTTTTCTGGATTATTGCAATAGACCTATAAATTTTATCTGAGTAGAACTCATCCCATTCTCCCATTCATTCACCATGACACCTCAAACAATACTGAAAAAAACTGTTTCAATAATGTCACTGGCCTGCTGAAAGGAACTTATTTTGCTTGCATGTGGAATGCTTTTTCTCCTCTAATGCATTGTCTCTTCCTGGAAAGCCAATGTGATTAATCATTTTTGTGTACCCAAGAGCAGCTATAATGTGATACTAATAGAGAGATTTAATACATACCTGCTAAATTAATAAAACATTCTTATATTTTATCAATGCCTCTAAATAATCTCTCTCAAACAAACAAACTTTAAAAAAGGTTTATTTCACCCTTTACTTTCTCCTTCTACCTAAGCTCATATGTTGGTGTGTGTAGATATGTAGGCAAAGGCAAAAGCTGCCATACCATCAGGCTTGTAACATGTTCTTGCTGTTGGATAAAATTAAATGTTATAATTAATGATGTTTATGCTAATTTTTGCTATTAAGTCCTCAAATAAAAACAAGTCCCTGCATCTAATGAGATCTTAGGGACTCAGGTCCCTAAGCCTATTATTAAAACAAAATGATTGCTCACGATTTTCCGCCTCCTCAACTTGGACAGTCCATGTGGATATGAAGTGTGATGTCCTCCTGTCTTACCGACCAACACTTCCCCTCCCTTTCATCCCAGGCAAACACATTGTCAGAATGACTGGAAACTTGAAGTAACGTCAAAATGCAAAGAAGCAGAGAATTTTGGACCAAGTTAAGATTTGTGGCAGTAAGCCTGAAAAGTCAATTTTTAGATTGGTTTTAGCAGTACGTATATTCCATTCTGCAGGTAATTTATATGTGTGAGTTCTTGTGAATATTTTAATAAATAAACACTTTAAAATCAATCAACTCATTTGTGCAAATTTAAGTGCTCGTATCTGAGCAACTATGATACCTTGAGAATTCTTCTGAGTGAGGTTGAGAGTAAGAAGGGAAATAGTACACTAATCTACTAAAATACATAACACCATTTATTACATTCCTCAACCAACAGGGGTCAGCTTGGGAAAGTAGTGAAGTCTGATGTAAAAAGACATGATTCAGATGAGTATCTTAATTATTTTGAATAAATTTTCCTGAATCTCCACAATGTAAAGGGCATTGTACAAAATTCTGGTGCCACAGAGATATAATTACTCTGCAGTCCTTTCTTTTAAATTAAATAACTTTATTGTTTTTGGAAACATAATACATTTATGCTACAAAAGGAACTCAGTATAAAATTTAAGTAATACCGTGAAACACAGGTATAAAAAAGGAAGAATAAAATCACCCCAAATTCCATCTAATACCATTTTTAACTTTAGATGAACCTCATTCCAGATATGCTTTTCTCTATTTTCTTCTCTGAGTAAGTTTAATTATATAGAAAGTATTTTCATAGAAATCACATGATGCTAAACATGTTACTTTTAATGAAACAAAATTTTGGTATGATAAATTACTGAAGTAAGCTTTTTCCACCAAAACGATCTATAAGGTTAATAAAATATAAGGGATCACCTTTTCATCTTTAAGAAATGAATCCATTTTTCAACTGCATGTTTCAGTTTTAGAGAATATTTGAAACCTGTTCTGAATGATTAGAAGAACAGAGCTCTGCTGTTTCCCTCTGTCCTCCCCCACACGCCAATTTTCGTAAGTTACGTTATTGTTTATACACTGTCAATGTTTATAAAATTCACATTCTGTTTTATAACTTCCATTTCCTGAGAGCTTTAGTATTAATTTTATTTTTAAATGTTATTTATTTATTTTTATTTTTATTTTAGTTGTTGTTCAAGTACAGTTTTCTGTCTTTTTAAATTTTAAATGGATTCAGTGTTCTCACCCAGTCTTTTTATGACAGGTTTTCTGTTTCAGATTTTATTTTGTTTTGCTTCACCACTTAGTTGACTGGAGTTATTTATCAAATTTGCTTCTTTTTCCTTCAAAATGGCCTATAAATGCTATATATTCTGAATTTCAGCAAGCTTGAAAATATTTGTCATTCTGTATTGTTTTGTCCTGTTTTATTGCATTGAAGACTATTTGGGTATATGTAAAATCTTGACTTGGGTTTTTATTTTCCCTCCAAACTTTGTATCTATTACACCATTATATTTTGGTTTTTAATGTTGTTGTGGAGAAACCTAAGGCCAGGCTACATTTTTATTTTCCCACATGGATGACTTGCCCTTTTGTGCCCATTATCTAATGTATGCTTTCTTTGTACTTCAACTTCAATAATTTAATCATGTATTATTGCCCATAGTTTTAGGTTCACTTATTTTTTCAAATATTTTCTAGCATAATACAACTCTTTATTAAATTTTCACAGGTCAACATATATATTCTATTTCCAGGCCAGTATTTTGATCCAAAGGAGGTTCACTGTATTTTTTAACAGATATCTATGTTTTCTTGTAATATGTATGCAGACTTGTCATGCCCCCCTTTTTAAATTATAATTGACCTTACTTTTTTAGAATTTCTGATTTATAATTGGTTAAATGTCTATATAAAGACATGTGTAAATAATTTTGATTAAATGGCACAATTATAAGTGTAGATTTTGTACAACTGAGATAGATTGGGGGATGGCTGGAAATCAGTCTCAACTCTGAGCATTAACAAGGCCAAGTATAGATTAACAGTCCAGGAGCAGTGTGGGGAGAGCAAGTGTCAAAGCTGCAGCAGTTCTTGGCAGAGCAGCTCAACCAGGCCTCTTCTGAATGCAGGCCAGGGTGACAGGATATGGAGAGTGTGGGGTGAAGAATTTGATCATATATCCAGGGTGGGAGACTTTCACTAAACTGACTCAGTACGATTCTTGCTAAAACTGAACTAACACGGCTAAGAACAGAGTTCAGTTTTGAGCCTAAACAAAAAGAAGACCCAGAGGAGCTTTAATTAAGTTCGATCAATGAAGAAGTCTTTTTCAGTAGCATAATTTTTTCATAAAGCTAAGGCTAACTTTTAACTTTCCTGCCTGACCATATCATTACATAGCTGTAAATGTTAAGGGCACATATATTAGAAAAATATAGACCTAAATATATATATATATACATATTTAGTACTAATATTTAGTACTAATATTTGGTACTAATATATATATATATTTATGTGATATATATATATATCACATTGTGATTGCTCTTGTATATAATAATAATAATATCAGTTACTATCATTCTATAATCCACTTTTTGAAAATTCCAATGTTTTATAGCCCTTCACGTGAAGTAGGGCATCTAATACGCAGGCATAGTGTGAGGCAAAAGTGTGTTTACAGTTGTGAGTGCATGAAACACACAGCTTATTCTTGTATTACTATGATTGCATTATCTTTCATGTGAACAACTGTAAAGCCATTTTTGTGCCCTGTCATACATATAGGGAAAGAAGTTAGAGAAAGTGAGAGTAAGAACAAAATGAGGCACAGGTGTGAGGGCATCAGTACGTTCCACCATTGGTTCAGAAATAGCCCTCTGGCAACCAATGTTTTGGGTGAACTTGATTCTCTAGAAGTACACTTTTCAAACTTTTTTCATTCTACCATTCACAATAGGCATGTTCCCATGTGCAATTGTTGGGACATTGAATGCAGCTCCGTATGTTTCTCTATCCTCAATAAATCACTGCCAATATAATAAAAACTGATAATAGTATAGGAATAACTTGAATCCTCTCTCATTCTAATTGCATATATATATAAATGTTTGCTTTATCTGTGTTATATTCTGAAATTGAGCATATAGCTTTGTACTTTTAAAAAAATATTCTTCCATATATGAATAATTCTTTGCCATGTCATACGTGACTTTGTGGGCCAGGAAATGTATTTTCTTTACTTCTTTCTTCATTTTACATGCATTGTTAAAGACAGTAATCAATGCTTTAGATTCAAACATAAACACTGTATTGAATGGCAACATAAGGCAGTGGTTAAGAGCAGCGTTTTCCATTAGACAGGTCTGACTTAGAGACTGATCTGCCGCTACCAGTAGCAGCAAGAGTAGAGGCAGCCAGCGGTGAGCAGAAGACTCTCAGGATGGGAATCCACCCTTTTAGCTACCAGTTGTGTGATTTTGAGAAGTCTATTGAAAATGTTCAGTCTTCCCCCATTTTCAAAGAGATAATAACAATGATGTCTCCAATGTGTTTTTTCAAAGGCTAAATATATAATCCATGTGCATTTTTTGGCACAGTTTATGGAAGATGTTAAATGTCCTGTAAGTGTTTGTTCGTAGTCAAGGTAATTGAAATAGTAGCACTGGTAGTTGTCACAATGGCTTAAACTGTCTTCACACTGGTATTACAGTAATACATTTTTGCTATACTTCATAGTGTGTCAAATCATCTTGGCTGAGAATCAATCAATTCCTGAGAATAGAGTCTGTGGGAGATATTTTGCTGGAAAAAGATCTCCTTGAGCCTGACACACCTGCACTGGTTTGGTACTAATATCTTTAAAACTGATATCCACAATTTTGTTTTATTGTCATCATCATCGTCATCATCTGCCATTGCTGTACCTTGAACATCAATGTCAGGAGTGGCCAGGCTGAGGGAATAGATGGAGGTCGAAAGGCTGACTGTGACACACAGTATGCACTGGGGACATACATGTACTAGGCCTTGGTGTCCTCATGTTAACGATGCACAATACTTTTGAAAGTACACAAGACCAAAAAAGTAATAAAGATGCTCCTCGGTGCTAGTAGGAAACATTACTATTCAGAGGCAACCTTCATTCATTGGTTCTACCAGAGTAAATCTAGAAAAGGAACACGTGACAAAAATACAGTCAGAATCCTAGAAAATTACAGTCCAGGGAGTGATGCTAGGATATGGTGGGTTTATATTAAGCCTCAATAAAGTGGAAATATCCACAAAAAAACAAATATTAGAGATTTAGAAGTCATTCTGCAACTCTATTTTTTGTGTGCGCAAAATAAGAACACTGCCTATAAAAATCACCTAAGGCAATTATCTTTACCCACCCAAGAAGTTAATTAAAATACATATTTTACAGTTCTCTCCATATTTTGTAAGGAACATAAACTCCTTGAACCTTTGTGTGCTGCTCCATAAAACAGGAATCAGAATAATTAAGTATAGGCTATTTTAGGACTCAAATGAATAGAGTATGAAAAACACCTGGTACTGAGGAGCCCTCCAAGAAACTAAATACTTTTTTTTTTCTACACATCGACAGAGCTGAGGACTCTTCCACTGGTAAATTAGAAGCAGAAATTATATAAATTTGTCTTCAAGGTATTATCATTCATATTCCCAGCCCTGAGTTCTCTCTCAGAAAGGCTGAAAATAGCCTTGTGCCTCGTTTGTAATTACGGCACTACCGGCTCCGCTCATCTCTGCACAATTAGTTCAGGGGGTTCAACTATAGTATTAATAACTCCAGAAGTCCAGTTTTAGTTTCACTATGGGTCAGTTGGATTAAAATAGAAAAGGAAAAAAATCTACATTTTGTTTTATTGTCACGACCGCACCCCTACCATTTTAAATCATCTCATTATAACTGCGCTATTTGTCAAAAGAAGGCACTCTGACAATGGAGAAAAAAGAGCTGAACAGTCCACTATTGCCGCCGATAAAAGTAACCTCCAGTTCAGTGAACAGCACAGCCATTATATGTCCAAAAGGACATCGTCTTCTCTTGGTGTGGACAAATCCAAAAAGAGATTTTAAGCTCTATTTTGAGGAAGAACAAGAGAGACAAGGGAGTGGCAGTTAAAGGCTCAGGGAAAGAACACCTTTTCAGTAGTCTTTGAGCTTCCCTAACTTTTCAAGTAGAATTTCTGCCTGGAAAGAGCTTAACAAATAATACTAATAAATGATTTTAATTGAAATGTTACGTAGGAATTTTTAAGAGATCTCTGCATGAAATAACTGGGCTTAGTTTTCCTGGCCCAGAGAAATTGATATCCTGGAATACTGAGAAAACTTGCAGATGAGAAAGCTCAACTTCAATCACCTGGATGAACCAGGGAGCGTCGGCTGCAATCAGGAAATAAGCAAATGTAATTCTGATGATTTTAAATAAAATTTTTAAAACTATAATAGAAATTATAGTATTTAAGCTATGTAGGTGTCATTATTAACACCAGTATTTTAGAAAAACTGTATCACACATTTGGAAAGAAAATACTTGAAGCACTTAGAAAGGCAGGAACAAATTTACTAACAGCAAGTGAAGTCAGGCACGTTTTATTTTCTATATCAGCATGTATCTGCGTTTGCATGTGTAAGAGTGCTGCATATATACCGTAATGCAAATTTATTTTTATCCTCACCCGAGGACATTTTTTCATTGCTGTTTTATTTTAAAGAGAGAGGAAGAGAGAGAGAAGAAACATCAATGCTAGAGAGAAGCACTGATTTGTTGTCTCCTGCATACACCCAGACTGGGGATTGAACACCCAATCAAACCCAAAACCTTCTCATTATGGGATGACACTCCAACCAACTGAGCTACACTGGCCAGGGTAGTACTGTAATACAGATTTGAATAAGGATTTAACAGAATCTTCCATGGTATTCAGAGTCAAATGGAAATTGGTGTATAAGGCAAATAAATTCATAACACATTGAAAATATTCACTAGAACGTGGTGATTAATAGATGACTCTCTCCCAAGTATACATCACCAGTCTGTGCTCTTATCTTTACATGAGTGATAGGGGTGAGAGTATATATGATCAAATATACAACAGAAGTTCCCTAGCTCCTTGGGGAAATCAGACATGATTTTAAATCTTGAATGAGAAACTTTTGGCAAGTATATTTAATCCTCTTAAACCTTCATTCACTCATTTCTGAATTGTGGAGAATATTACTTTCCTTATAGGATTTTGAAAGCTAAATAAAAAATAGACATACAAAGTTTGTAGCACATGGCTTGCAATGGAAAATAACTCAGTAAATTACTATTGATATTATTGGTAGGATTGTAGGAATAATCGTACTTCATGTGTGCAGGTCTTTCATTTGCCTTTCAGGCTAGCTATCTTATTCCTTGTTTTTCTGTCTTCCACTCATTCAGATGGGACTCTAGTGGGCAGGGAGAGAACACCCCACCTACTTTGTCCCCTCCATTTGAAATCATTTTAGTCATGACATTTCTCAGAATAGCCTCTTTCCATTCACTCTTTCATGATCAAGTTGAAGTCCTTCTTGGCCTTATCCTGAATTACAGAAAGCATTTCTTGGCTAATATTCTTTTTTTAATCTTTATTACTTTTTTATGTTTTTAACCTTTTATTGTTGTTCAGGTACAGTTATCTCCATTTTCACCCCACCCATCCCTGCCTCCTGCCCTTGAACCTACCCACTTTGGCTTTGTCTATGTGTCCTTTGTACAAGTTCCTTCATGGCCCTTCCCCTATTATCCCTCTCCTCCCTCCTCTCTCATCATAATTGTCCATTTGTTGTTTATTTTAATGTCTCTGTGTATATTTTGCTTGCTTGTGGCTAATATTCTCATTTCTGGTTTTCCTTATCTCCAATAATACAGGAATTCTGCCAGAATTACTTGCCTGAACCATTTCTAATATACCATTGTTGTACTCCAAATAATGGCACTTACCCCACCCTCAGGAAAGCATCAGCGTCATTATTTAGACAATGATCCTTCAGGACCATTCCCATGTTATTACAGCAGCTTGGGTGTCCCTATTCTCCTTCAGTATTCTTTCTCTACTTAGCCTCACTGTCCTTTTACTCCGTATGCTGCTAGTGAGAACCTTTGTCTTCCAACATCTTCCTTGTATCTCCTGCTATTTCTGTAAGTGCTGGTGAGGATGCAGAGAAAGGGGAACTCTTTTGCACTGTTGATAGGAATGAGAACTGGTGCAGCCACTGTGGAAAGCAGTGTGGAGATACCTCAAAAAAATGAAAAATGGATCTGCCTTTTTGGCTTAGCATCCCACTTCTGGGAATGTATCCAAAGAAACCCAAACACTAATTTAAAAGAACACAAACAGCCCTCTGTTCATTGCAGCATTATTTACAATCACCAACATATAGAAGTAGCTAGTCCAAGTGTCCATCAATAGATGAGTAGATAAAACAACTATGGGACATTTACACAATGGAATTCTACTTGGTTGTAAAAAAGAAGAAAAATTTATACATTGCAACAGTATGGAGAGACCTGGAGAACATTATGCCAAGTGAAATAAGCCACTCAGAGAAAGACAAATACCATATGATTTCATTCATATGTGGAATCTAGTGAACAAACTGAATTAACAAGCAAAACAGACACAGACTGATAGATGGAGAACAGATGATAGCTAGTGGGGGGTGGAAGTTACGGGGTACAGGGACTGAGCAAAAAAGGAAAGAGGACTCATGGACATGAACAACAGTGTGGTGTTTGCTGTGGGGAGGGTGTATAAGGGACTAAATGGTAATCTTTGTATATAATAAAGATTATACAAAAACAAATTCTCTCCTTTCAATTTTTTCTTATTATGTTAGCCTGTATTGATCCAGCTGTCCTATACCCATCATTCAGCACTTAATTATGTAATTCTTGGTTATATCCAGTTAATATAATTAAGTCTTACTTTAAAATATTACTTGTTATATGCATCCTAGATTCCCTAGCTAGATGTTAGGAAACATACACCTCCTTTTTTTCCCCAAATCCACCATATATAGCAAAATACTATGCACAAATCTTTTTGTTTTCTGAAATCCACTGTTTATAGCAAGGTATTATGCACAAATTTGCAAAGCTGATACATGGTAAGTTTATATTAAATGAATTAACAAATGTGCTAATTGGTCAAGTCCCTCAAAATTGAGCCCATACTATTGCCCAGGATCGTGTAAAATAGTTTTGGTTTGTTAGGCAGACTCCAGGGATGTGAATCAAATTATCTGTACAGGAGAATTCTCTCATCCACAAAGATTTCTCACTCCAATGACATGCTAATAATGTTTTACTCAGGTGTATATTCTATATATGGACTTCCTCGTTTCCTGCCCTAGTGACTTCATCAAAGATACCTTCAAACACCAGAACAAAGGTCTGGGTTTCCCTGCGATGCTTCATGATTACCTGTACACCATGAACAGAGTTACCCCTAGCAAGTGCCAGAATTTCCTATTCCAGTATGCAAACCTTTGTAAAGCTTGTTCTAAAAAATAAAGGAAAAAATCTACTGGACTCTCGTATATTCTTCCCTAAGGCTTACACTGAACAATGAGCCCAATACAATAGTGTACACTGTCCTGCTGAGCTGCCAGAAGAATTCAAACCTTGCTAAGCACAAGAGCCAAGGGAGCTGTTAGCATGCTTCTGAGCTCAGAGCTTAACATTCCGCATGAAACTAGTGTCACGGGTTCCTTCAGATTGTGATTTTTCTTGATTCTTTTCCATTTGGATGTGTGAAAGCACGAAGGAGGCTGAAGCAGTTGGACAGGGAGGGAGAGCATGTCTAGAGTGATGACACATTTAAAAATACCATCCTGAGAAACCCTGAGCTCTCTAGCTACGGATTCTAAATATAGTTATGCCAACAGCAGAGAAGTGTGCCAGTTGGGCTTTCAGAAAGCTGCTCCAGCACCAGGTAAAGATGACTCACCCAGGGGCCGCCAGGCAGTGATGGGCCATTTCAGCATTTATTTACCAAAGCTTTCAAAGAGTGCTTTTCCAGAAGGCCACACTCTCCTCAGGGAATAGAGGAATGATGACACATCGATACGGAATTCCTAGCATTAGATCATTGTTAATCCCCTCAAGAAACATTTTTGGTTCTTGTTACAAAAATGCTTTCTATGCCATGGCTCTTACTGACAAAGGAAATATATTTTAAAATGTAATGGGTATCATTTTATCTTATACATATGATGGCTTGAACATTTTCCATTATTTTTTTAGTAACAGAATCTAAAATTAATGCTGCATTAAACATATTTCTAACATAAGAAAAACATTGTTTATTGCATGCTTTCTGCTTGCTTTTTCCATAAGCACCCACACATGCAAACATATAATTCCCTAAAATCTCTTAAATTAGCAAATCTATTTTAAGCCTATTGTTAAGAGTGTGAAGCATCAAATACAGTTTTTGCCTAGTGCATATTTATTGTGCTGAGTAGATTTATTGCATTTTAGTGGCTCCATGTTCAAAAGTTGATTCCTAACCAGGACTATTTAAAAACCTCCTGTGATGCATTAACTATAACAAACTTGCCATCTGTGTCTTTTAGGAAGTAAAAGTTTTAAATTTAGTTAACTCCTGTTGGCATTCTCTTTTTCTATCCAAACTCTTCTGTAAATTCCTTTCTCTAGATCAGTTCTGGAAGTGTGGGAGTGGAGGATAGAAAAGACTGATTCATCCACAAGAGTTAGAAACGAAAAATCTCTTAACACTGACTCTGTTTCGTGGGGGTTATTTAATATTCTAACTCCAGCCCCTCCTTGGTTTTTCCTCACTCCCCTTCCAAACAAGAAGTTGAGATGCTACCAATGCTTCCGCCACTGCTACCTGGTGAAGCCAGCGGGATACAGGTGCTGAAGGGAGGGTCAGCCACAGTGGGAATCGGAGGCAGGAGGTGAAGTTTTCATCCATCTCCCACAGACAGCTTCACTCAGTAGTTTCTAATGGCTGGACTTTCTTATTAGACTTGAAGGGTAGGCAGCTAGACCTTTGGAACCTGTTCCTTTCCTTTCCTTTCCTTTCAGTCTTGAGCTCCTCATCTTATCCTGATGTTATGGACAATGTCTCCTCTTTATTTCTGTTTCCAGTGCTTTTTAAGTTTGTATTTATCCTTTTGTTTCCCTTATTACCTCTTTTCTACTTTGCCTAGTTTCTTTCTGTCAACCTCCCGCCCCAAATTTAGAAAATAAATTAAAAATAAGAAAAATATAGATTATTTGTCCTTTAATTTTGGACAAAATTTATTTTTATTTTGGTTTTTTTTTTAATTTATTGGTTTTCAAGTATAGTTGTCTGCCTTTTTCCCCTACTGCTCGCCCCCCACCCTAGCCATCCCCACCTCCCTTCCCTGATTCCACCCCCCTTGGTTTTGTTCAAGTGTCCTTTATAGTAGTTCCTGTAAACCCTGCACCCTGCCCCACCATTATCCCCTCCTACCACCCTCTGGTTACTGTCAGTTTGTCCCTAATTTCAATGGCTCTGGTTATATTTTGCTTACTTGTTTGTTTTGTTAATTAGGTTCCTCTTATAGGTGAGATCGTATGATATTTGTCTTTTACCGCCTGGCTTATTTCACTTAGCATAATGTTTTCCAGTTCCATCCATACTGTTCCAAAGGTCACTAGCTCCTTCTTTCTTTCTGCTGTATGGTATTCTACCATGTAAATGCACAATAGTTTTTTTGATTCATTCATTTGCTGATGGGCACTTAGGTTGCTTCTAGGACTTGGCTATTGTAAATTGTGCTGATTTAAATATTGGGATGCAGAGGTTCTTTTGGATTGGTGTTTCAGTGTTCTTAGGATATAATCCTAGCAGTGGAATTGCCAGGTCAAAAGACAAATCCATTTTTAGTTTTCTGAGGAAATTCCATACTGTTTTCCATAGTGGCTGCACCAGTCTGCATTCCCACCAACAGTGCACTAGGGTCCCCTTTTCTCCATAACCTCTCCAACTCTTGCTTGTTGATTTGTTGATAGCCATTCTCACCAGTGTTAAGTGGTATCTCATTGCAGTTTTAATTTGCTTCTCTCCGATGGCCAGTGATGCTGAGCATCTTTTCATGTGTCTCTGGGGCCTTCTGTATGTCCTCTGTGGAGAAGTGTCTGTTCAAGTCTTTTGCCCATTTTTTTAATATTTTATTTATTTATTTTTAGAGAGAGGGGACAGGAAGGAGAAAGAGTGGGAGAGAAACATCAATGTGTGGTTGCCTCTCATGTGTCCCCCACTGGGGACCCGGCCTGCAACCCAGGCATGTGCCCTGACCGGGAATCGAACCAGTGACCTTTTGCTTCAATCCACTGAGCTACACCAGCCAGGGCTTGCCCATATTTTTAATTCGGTTTTTTGTCTTCCTGGAGTGGAGCTGTGTGAGTTTTTTATATATTTTGGAGATCAAACTCTTGTCTGAGGTATTATTGGCAAATATGTGTTCTCATACAGTTGGTTCTCTTTTCATTTTAATACTGTTTTCTTTAGCAATGCAGAAGCTTTTTATTTTGATGATATCCCATTTGTTTATTCTTTCCTTTATGTCCCTTGCTGTAGGGGACATATCAGTGAAAATATTGCTGCATGGAATATCTGAGATTTTCCTGCCTATGTTCTCCTCTAGGACTTTAATGGTGTCATGACCTATATTTAAGTCTTTTATCCACCTTGAATTCATTTTTGTATATGGTATAAGTTGGTATTTTTGATGTTAGTGTCAAAATCTAACCTTAGAGCACTATCAGTTTTTATTTTCTCTATAGTTCCATATATCCAGAGACACTTAATATGATTTTATAAAAATAGATGGGCAATAAACAGATGAATTTTAGGATTCCCCCTTTATCATCAATTAAACTAAGCAATATCCCTATCAATATCAACTGGCTTCAATGAAAGCTCTTAATTTATTTTAGAAATATATGTCATATTTTGTTTGCTTTTTTCAAAATTAAGTCTTACTTTATAAATTTCAGACTCAAAGCAGTATTCAAATGCCACAAAGTCTTCTATTCCAAATGAGAAACTTTTAATTAAAACTGAAAATATGGGAAGTTTGGGTTGAAAGAAAATCATGAATTGTATCAGTGCTTAAAATTATGTCCTTCCCCGGGATAACCAGCAGAAAAAATTATTAAAATATCTATGTTTAAAAATTAACTGTGAATATAAATTAACCTTTGCCTATTACCTATGTATGATATGGACTAAAAGAACAAAAGCAAATGTAAGTAAACTATGACCCTTTCATTTTTTTTAATACATTCTGAAGTCACACTCATTGAATTCTATCATAGAGTTTCTTTTGATATTGACACAAACCTCAGAATCCAATTATTTTGGTTCAAAGGTAAAATGCTCTTTTACATACCTAGTACTTTGAATTTCCCAATATTTTACCTCCTTCCATGATCTTCACATTTCACTAAAGTACAAATGCAGAAACTGGCCTTTGGGGAGGAGCTGAACTGGTGACCAGCAGTTGGAAAGAACTATGGGAAGCCAGAACTACCCAACTGAGGAATGTGGTGGGAGTAGAAAGGGATCATATATTCAAAACACCCACAGTGTAAATTAGAGATTTTCAAAGAAAACGCCTTGTTTTTGAAAAGTTAATAATGCTTCTCATTATAAAGATCTTGGACAACATCTACCGAATACCAATTTTGTGACAGGCTTTGTTCTAACAGGTTTTCATGCAATAACTCACTTCATCCTGACAACAACCCAGTTAATTAATATTGTAGTCACCTTCCTTTAAAAGATGAGAAACAGAGAGCTGATAAATGAGTCCTAAACTACATGTTAGGGATTCGAACACTAGTTCTGAAGCTAATAGGATGCTGGGCTATGTCCTCTTAAGTGGCACTCTGATAAAGAAACAAAGAAAGAAAGGAAGAATGAAGGAATGAATGAATCTTTTTTCCACTTTTAAAAGTTATATGTATTTGTTTTTTCTAAAACAGAAATATTGAAAAGTCTTCTGATACCCAAATGATTTATGGTGATAATTATATTTTATAGCAATTTTTAAATCTGTATACATTTATAATTTCATGTATGTGTATATTTAAGATAAATTAATCATTTGCTTTGTTATAATTTTAATAGAGTACTTTGCATTGTTATTAGAATAGCTATGTTTTATAAGCTATCATGTTTTGGGGTTCTGTGAGATAGGATGAATGCTATTTTGAATCTTAATATTTCCTTCTTATTCCACACATAAAGAGCTAGACTGGTTCCCTTCATGATAGCATTGAAAATTCAGAATCCTTAAAGAAAAATCTATATGCCAGGCTTATTTTGTGATTCAACAAATATTTGCTGAGTGCCTACTATATTCTTTGTCCTGAGAGAACTGCAATGAATAAAACTATCAAAGTCCCTTCCTAAAATAAACTATAACCCTACTGTAATCTTAAGAGTTATAGTAACACTGATATAACCTCAACTTTTCCTGAGAAAGCTGAAAATTTGTCAGTAAGAAAGGATAGAAAAAAATCAAGAAAAGGTGGAATTTATGGAAAAATTAGCTATAGTCTATTCTTAACGTATCTATTTCAAATGTATTTAAAAAATTAGTACTAGCTTACAAGTAAAGACCCACAAAAGAAAAATGAGGTGGTTTGTCCAAGGTCACATGTTGGTATTCTTTTAGCATTCATTCATCACCCTATCCATCAACAACCTATTTGTTTTATTTATTTATTTGAGAAATACTTTGGTGATTTACAAGTTTATGACAAAAATCCAATTGATACTTTTAATGCATATTTATCCAAGAAAGTACAAGAAAGAAGTGAGCTGATGACAGAAACTAATTATTACTCAAGTGAATTATTTTTATTTACTTTATTGGTTATTTTATTTTCTATGTAACAATTTTTTTAATTGTTGTTCAAGTAGAGTTGTCTCCATTTTTCCACCACCATTTTCCCCTACTGCACCCACCCCCACCTCCCACCCTCAATCCTTCCCCGCTTTGGCTTCGTCCACGGGTCCTTTACGCATGCTCCTTAACAAACCTTCCCCTTCTTGTCCCCGTTATCCTGCTCCCTGCTCCCTGCTCCCCCCTGGTTACTGTCGCTTTGTTCTTAATTTCAATGTCTCTGGTTACATTTTGCTTGCTTGATTGTTTATAAAAACAATGATAAACACCATAATATTCCATACACTCTAGAAATGTAATGTCATTTTAAATAGGTGATTTAATACAATTACTAATAATATACAGTTACTGCTCATAAATCTATTCTATTGGAATATTACTGTTGGTATTTCTTTAGAACTATATCGACATGTGGACTTTTAACATCATAATTTTGTAACTTTGAGGCCAAATATTTGGAGTCTATCTCTGACTCTGCTTGTGTGACCAACAGCTTTGCAATTTGGACACCAACCCTGCTTATGGGACAAACTGCACTCCCTGTTTTGTTTGTTTAAACATTACTTGTTTAACAAGTTTGTTTTATAAGCTGCAAGGAAACAGAAGGAATGGTCCGTGACTAACGACACCCCCACCCCATGTCTCAGGATCCAGTCATTGGTCATATCTTGTGACTCTACTTGCAGACCATGAGTCAGACAAAACAAAACAGCCCCATTGTCCTAACCAACCAGAAAATATACAGTGTGCACTTCTGGCTCTGCTTCCCTTAGCAGTCAATCCCCTTACAGGTCAGCTTCTTGTAAGTTTTATCTTTAAAAATCCTAACCTACCTTTTCCTCTTCAGAGCATACTTTTAGTTTCAGCCAAAGACTACGTCTCTCTAGTTCACAAAACATATAAGAATGAAACTCTTTTTTGTCTCTCGGAGTGTCTTCTGGAATTTTTGTTGATAGACATATTTCAAAGAAGATGTCAACCTCAAGTCTCATTTTATTTATAAGGTTAAAATAGACCTTCACTCCTATTTTTTTCTGACCCTTATCAATAGTTTGTTATACTTATCATTGTATTTAAATAATGTTTTATACACGGTACTATGAAATCTTTAAAAAATGTGAGTTACTAGAATTCTTAATGCTTATCATGTAAGAACAATGAATACTTACTAAAAGGGATATTTATGGTATAGGGACATAATGTGTTTAAGTAAAAAATACTAACATTTTATTCAAGCATAAAGTGAATATAATAGTAAAGAAATAAAAACTAAACTTTTGACACGTTGAAGAGTTAACATATTCCACATTTCCATGTGGACACAATACTATGTTGAAATCTTTTTTTTGCTGTTACATGGTTGACTTCATGACTTGTGCATAACTGAACATGACCGAGGCTGTTTAAGTCTGAAGTGCAGAAGAGTAAGGATTAGCGATTATTATCATTCACAATTAATAATTAGTAGGGAAGGTATGCAAAAAACATGTAATTCCAGAAAGACTGGAGTTGTAAGAAGTTTGGTGCATTCGATTCTATGCATTAAAGAGGTCTTGGCCCAAAATTCATCTTACCATGTAGTTAGCTAATGAAAGGGGAAAATTATCTCTCAATTAAGGCCCTATTAAGAGGTTGAAAAGCACACTTCCTTTATCCAGAGGTCTAGATCTTATGAAGGTAAATTGATTTGATCTGGAGAAGTTTCTAAAAGTAATGGTCATTGCTCTAAAATGATAAGAAGAGCAGAAAAAAATGTTGAGTTAGAAATAGTTCAGCAGAGAACTAGGTCTAGATTATGTTCCTGAAGGTCCCTAAGATTTCAATTGCTTATTTAAGTATACCATGGGATCTGAGAGAATAACATCTCAGTTAACCATTTTAATAGACCATGATCACTCAGCTGGTGAAATGAGTTGCGATCAGTTTATTTTGCCTAATATTATAAGGAATTAATTTGATTTCAAGCCTCTCTTCTTATGGAAGTAATACCTAGGAACATTCTTTACTTCAAAGCACTCTTACATCAAGCTCTCTTTCCCTTTCACCTGAAAATTCTCACTGTGCTATATAAATCAGTGTTATTCTAGAAGCTTGATAATCCTATCAGCATATTAGCTAAATATTAGTTAGAATTTAAAATTATATATTCTTACTTATAGGAAAATATTTAGGGATTGGTTTTAAAATGTCTTTTCACTTTATGGTGTTTCATTTGTGACTTAATTTTTTAAATTGCTATTTTAAATCTGCCAATTTAATGTTGTAAATATACCATTACTACTCTTTCCAAAGAGGTTATTATTCATAGTCCATTTTGAGAATCATCTATTCTGTTCTACCTGGCTTCATGTAATTAATAAAAAGTGTGTGTGTGTATACACACATACAGAGATATGCATACATATGTATACATGTTGAACATATATATATATATATATATATATATATATATATATATCTGTCTCATATAAGCCTAAAGAGTGATTAAAAATGTACTGATAGAAGTGCATGATAACCATGGTTCTTGCCACTTAGAGCTTCTCCTTTTTGTTTGCAGTTCCTTGCATCATTCTTGAATATGAGTTTTTATACAGCTGCTCAACAGAAGTTTCTTCCCATCAGAATGAAACAAAAAGGTCACTCATTCACATTTGCGTCTGTAATACCCTTTGATTCCTAGCTCATACTCTCTCTCTTTCCCTATTATTCTTTAATGATGGGATAAGAAACATAATTTTTTGGCTTTAAAGAGGAATTTTCCTTTATATTTAAAAGTTATACCATTTTAGAGTCTTAAAAAATTTTTCTTCTAAAACTGGCAAAGAGGTATTCTAGCAGCTGTGGCACTTTAACAAAACTGGATCATTTCTACGGGCAAACATATGTACCATAAACTATAAAGGCATCAGCTTGTGAACCCATTAGAAGGTTCAATTCCATTTCAATGTTTGCTAAAACTTCAGAGACTGTAATTTTTTGAACTGAGCTTTGAAGGATGAATTAACACTTCCAGGATAAGAAAGGGGACATGATAAAATGTATTATAGCTGTAATGATAATGCTCTGTCATCCAGACAAAAATTACCAGGTTTGGTACAATTTAAGACAAAACTTAAGTTTTACCAATCACTCCTATGCTAGAATGGAAGGAAAATTGAATCCTGGGCAGATTTTTCTTTTCTTTTCTTTTTTTAAAACTTCCTATGCTAACCTGTGGCCTCAGTTATATCAGAAAACAAATTTCCATTGCTCCTGAAGACTGCCTTCTTACAGATTTAGCTCCTAAGAATGCAAAGCCAGAAATAAGTAAAAAATATCAGTAGATTTACATAGAAACCTAGGAACTTTTTGAAAAATAAAAGAATTCAATCCCAATCCTTTCAAAATGATCAAACCTCACTGATGGATTAAACTGTTCCAGTTCTTCTGCACAAGCACTGATCCCACTACTGATCCCAAACAGAAACTCATTCCAAAGGAAGGGGTCAGGGCCAGTGACTGGCAGAACACCACGTTTGAAAATTAGAACAATGCTAGTTCTGGCACAGTTCGTGTACCAGGCTAGAAGCTGACTCTAACTGTAGAAATGCTGACCTAGTGGTCTCATGTTGGCCACAGTGGCTGGGAACGAAGTGCAAATTGAAAAAATTCTATGTAATGGAACTTGGCCATAAGAAAAGATAAAATACAGCCATTTGCAACAACATGAATGGATCTTGAGAATATCATGTTAAGCAAAAATAAGTTCAGAGAGAAAAAGCCAAGAACCATGTGGTTTCACACATATGTGGGATATAAAACTGAAAGCAACAGATGAATAAACAAGAACAACAATCACATAAAACTCATAGACACAGGCAACAGTATGGTGGTTATCAGAGGGAAGGGGGTGGGAGTAGTAAAAGGGGTCAAATGGGGGTGATGGGAGAATATTTGACATTGGATGGTAAACACACAATGTAGAATAGAGATAATATATAATAGGATTATATACTTGAAACCTGTACAAACTTATTAACCATCATCATCCCAATAAATTTAATTAAAAAAGGGAAGAATTCTAAACTTGGGAACCTGAACACCAACGGGACCCTGTGCAGGCATGTGCCTAACACAGGGCTGATTGAGAATATATCCTGCTATGTGTGAATAACACAAGGGGTAACAAGAAATCAAGGGCCCTTTTGGTACAAAAAACTCCCTAGTTAATTCACTCACATATTTATTCTCTCTCTCTCTGCAATTTATAACTATGGTCCCTGACAGCTGAGAAAACCCTTAGGATTCATGTACTATGCAAAGATGAAAGGAAGCATGATTTGAGGAACAATAAGAAAAAAATACATAAACAATCTGCCAAGAAATTCATGGAGCATTTAAGTTATTAAGTTTTAAAATAAGAAATAAAATACTCTGTGTATTGGATACTGATAAAGAGGACACTATACTCAGAGTCTTTCTTAAAGCAAAAAAAAAAAAAAGGAAAAAAGATATATTTGGAAAAAATATTAATACTCAACAAGATTATATATAAATTAAAATTATTTAAGAGATTAAAGTTGCAATTATTTAAGAAACTGGTTTATATGTAATGCTTGTTTCCCCCACAATGTTAGGTAAATTTTTTTAAGCACTACCAGATTCAAACACCTTCTTTATAGCAAAGTCTATGTGCCATTTTTAGCAGGAAAGAATTTGATCCAGCTCCTGATATAGCACCAGTATCTAGTCCAAGTTCAAGTCATCAACTCTTCATCTTATACATTTATTTTCATATTGTTCTTAATATTATCTATCTATCTATTAATGCTCCAACAAAACCAAATGCTACAGTGTAAATATTTCAACCACAGGAATAGTAATTGAGATAGTTAAAAATATGGATGGTGTGTTATAGGATACAAATAAAAGAATCCATATGATTCTTTTATTTAAAAGTAAAAGAAAAAAGAAACTTCTTTGGAAAGGGTGGTAAATGTGGGGCTCCATGCTGCCACACGTTCTTAAACAAATGACAGCCATTTGACCACAGTGTCTTTCCTGATGAGCCTTAGATTTATTTTGAAGTCAGTACTTCAGGCAGCCACTATCTATCAATTAGAGTTGGAATTATGGGGGATGATGGATTAGGGAGATGATAGAGGTTATGCATGGGCTACTCAGCAAAGTTCTTCTGAATATAAACACATTACATGTTTGTTGCAGCAGCATTAAAAAATCAAAACTTTTAATTTAACAGACAACTTAAAACATCCAGATTTATGAATTATTAATATTTTAACATTAAAATTTCACATTTAAAATAATTTTCTTTATGTATGTACAGTTTGTGTTCAATAAAATTAAGACAATACAGTTTGACCCATCCTCATCTTCCTTTTTCCAGTTAACACGAAAACACTTTTCTAAATACTTCTCACCAAATATTCTTCAAAATCCTCTTTGATGGTGACATATGTTTCCATTGCATACATAGATATAATTGAATTCCACTACTCTCTTTCTGTTATATATTTATAAAGTTTTCATATTTTTCACTAATAAAAATGTCAAGCTCCTTATAAATAAGTATGTGTTTTATTTCTGCAAGATCGGGTGGTGATGGTGAGACAGGATATTATTACACTTTCATAAATTTGCTCTGGCAAAGGTTCTGACAGATGCTTCAGAATGTAGTGAGGTGATGATGCAGACCTAGGGAGACGAACAAAAGTATAGGACAAATCTAGGCTGGCAGACAGTACAGCATGGTTTGAACAGATTACACCCATGACACCCAGGATGAGAAACCTCAGATCTAGCTGTACATCCCTAGAAAAGCCAGTGTGCGGAGGGGGTTCTATGTTACTTCAAACTGAGATTTGTCAATGCAGAGTCCCCAATACAGAACATAAAATAGATGTCAAGACATCAATCTATGGTGTGTACAATATCTTTAAAGTATTTACTTCTTTTCATTGTGGAAAAAAAGTGTATGTTTTCTATAGTATTTGTAAATTCTTCATTTAAAATAAAATCTCTCTCTCTTCTGTTCTGTTTCATTCTCTGTCATCATTTATGTACAAAAAGGAAGAAAGAAGAGTAGAAGAAAATATTGATTTGTGGGGACTAGAGACTAGGGAAGATACAATATGGTTTTTAAAAATAGATTATAAAGATCAAAACAGAACACAGTGAATTTCTAGCTTGTGAACTGTTTTAGAGATGTTTATGGGAACTGAACCTACCAAATGCAACTTTCATTTATGGAATAAACATTTCAAATAGATTAATCATGGGTACATGAAATATTTGGCATGTTAAATTTACTTATATTTTGGTAATTTGGTAGATCAGAGGCTCTTTCCCATGAATTGCCTGATGTCCTTCCAAATACACAAAATTATAATGTGTACAAGCATGTAATGAGTTACTCTAGGGAGACACATTTTCCTTCGTAGAGGATTTTGCATTTTCTTCTTCCTTTGATCAGGACAATGTTCCATAATTTGGAAGTAGATGTTAGTAAATGCCTATGAAGTTATGGGAACTAAGTTTAACCAGAAGTGACAATCTATTATCACTAGGTAACCCTTACAAAATGATGCTCTTCTGCATTATGCCAAATGTCACAACTGCTTGTTTACAATGTTTTCATTATAAATGACTGAAGCACATTCATCAACATACAGTACATTCTGAATACCTCCATTAATAATTCAGTTGTGCAATAAAAGTATAACAGGTAGAAAGCTGTCTTCTTGCTATGTCCTTACATGGCTCGTAGAGAGAGAGACAGAGAAGGAGGAGGGAAGTAGTCTCTTCTTATAAGGACACTATTACTATCACAGCCTGGCCCTGGATCCATATGACATGATTTAAACTTCATTGCTTCCTCAGAGACCCATGTTCAAATGCAGCCACATTGGGAGTTGGGGTTTCAATGTATGAATTTCAGAGGAACACGAACATTCAGTCTATAATATTATCCCTTTTGTATTGTACTTTATTTCTACATATAGCATGTGTGGATACATACACATATACAAACATAGACACATATGTGTCTATGTTTGTATGTATGTATATGCAGCATGTCTTATAAGAAAAGAACAAACTAACTGAGCCTATGCACAAGCAGTGAAATTTGAAGACTGCTGACCTAGGGCACATTTTAATTTTAGTGGTAGGTAACTATGTCTCAAGACAGCATAGTCCATTTATAGATAACTCTTCTAGAAACTTTCTAGTATTTTCAGTTAAAATATGTCATCCAATAATGCTCATTCATTGGTTTCACTTCCACTACTTTATTCAAAACAAACTTAGTCCTCCTTACATGTATGCAATTATTAAATTTAATCCAATGTATTTAAATATTTTTGAGTCTCTCTTATGCCACAGAATGCTGGGAATATTATATCCAACCCTGTGGAATTTATAGTGTATTGGTGGAGAAACTCAATTACAAGGATTATTTTGTTAAAGTAGGGTGAGATCAAGTAGGGTGAAGTTATGGATAGATATTAACTTACCATGGCGATAATTTTGCAATATATGTCGTATGCCTTAAACTCATACAATATTATATGTCAATAATATTTGGCTGGGGTGGGGGGAGTGGTTGGGGGAAAATGCAGACAACTGTAATTGAACAACATCAAATAATTATTTAAAAATAACATTTCGCTAAAAATTGCAGGGTGGAGGGCAAGGTCCAAAGGGAGGAAAGTGAGAATAGTGGCTACACAAAGGAAAAGCACCTGAAAAGCACAGTGTGGGGGTGAACGGAAACGTTCCTGAACATAATGCTTTTGGAAAATAAGCCCTCCGAAGGGCCACGGCAGGAAGGAGAGCCTTTGTGGGAGAGCAAAGCTGAGGTCCTAAAGTTCTCAAAGTGAAAGAGAACATGACATATTTGGGGACACTGTCAGCGATTCAACACCCTCAGGTAGAATAGGTGGCGAACGTTGAAATCTAAGTTGGAGTTCAATCAAGAAAGTCTGTCAGTAATGGCAAAAGTTGAGATTTTATATGCAGGGCAATAAATAACAGTTAAAGGATGTTAAGCCAGAAAATGATATATTTGGTGGTATTTTTAAAAGTTCTTGCTAGTTGTACAGTGAAAAAATGGTTAGATAATTATAGGCCCAAAGGTAAGAATCGATGATATCCACAAAGCCTGCCTGGGCTAGTACTGATCTGATGGTGGCATGGCATTGCTAGAAGTGCCAACCCCGCTCCAGCCATTTTTCTTGTGGGATATAGGCATATAGGCACATTTATTGGCTTGTAAAGATCTTCAAGGTCTTCAGGAATTTTTAAAACAAAAAAGTGAAAGTTCAGCAATAAGGATGAAGATGTGAAGATGTTTACTTACAGGTATTTCAAAAGACACAGAGGAATGCCTTGGAGTAATAAGATCAAGAAGAGAAAGGAGTCCAAGGTAAGTACCAAGATAAGGCATGAACGAATCTAAAGAAGAAACTGATTACTAGAATGTTTTGCAAGGTAACCAATTTCGAGGGGGATTTAAGCCATACTGGCAAAACTTGGCCCTAAGATCTCCATTCCCCAGTGAGAGCAGCAGTGTAGCACTTTCTAGAAGTTAGTGGTGGCCTAAACTGACAGTCTCCTACGGAGACTGTCCTGGCATAGCTGACAAGCTATATGTTAAAAACAGCAGCAGCGTCAAGCAATGCCAGTTGTCAAGCCCTTTGGACAGTAGTCTCTTGTGCTCCAGGCCGCAAAGCCCCAATTCCTAACTCTACCTTGCCGTAATTGACTTGACATCCCTTCACTAACTTGGTTAGTCCTCATAAAAGAGGTTCCAGTTTACCTATGTCTGAAGAGTTTATAAAATTTAGATTTTAATTTGTAGCATTTTTGTTCCCACAAAATATGTATTTAAAGTGGTTAAAATTGGTAATATTTTATCTTGGTGGGGAAAGTAAGACAATAGGAGAGAGTAGATAACAAAATGTAAGTCAGTGGTGAGGTTAGGGGTGTAAAAATGCATGCGGTGAGGTCTTGCATTGTAGCCATAACTAGGCTACACATGTGGCTACAGTATTTTCTACAGTACAGCCTGTGTGTACATGTATGTAAAGGGATGTGTTTGCATCTGGTGTTGATTTGGAAAAGGAATAGTCCTAGAGCTATAAGGCTCCAGTTTCTTGTAACTCTGTTAGAGAGTTATATGGTAATGTTTAAAGGCTTTAATGCCGTGGCCTCTCGTGATGAATCTATCATCTGTGATTTCTGTTCACAGAAAGTTTGCTGAAAGGCAACCCAAGTAAATGATATATTGCGGTTGTCAAAGATCACAGCAATCACTCCAAAATCCATTTCCAAGCACCTAAACCTGCGAAGTTTATGGAGATTCAGGGCCCCCCTAGCTCTTGAATGTTCCTCTCTGCAGCTAACCATACTGAGCTATATATTTTTAAATGATACTGTGGACCCTTCACCCTGGCCAAAGTCAATTACTCTAGATTAAAACAGTTCGGACTTCGCACATGGAGTAGCTGCTCTCACGGGTGCTCTGATGTGCTGTCAACATTACTGGCTGAGTTCACTCATGGCTACTTGAACTATTTAAGTTAGAACCATCTGGGGAAGCTCAGCTCTTTCTATGAGCCTGAATTAGAACTGTAATTCACTAAAGTAAATAAACAACAGAAGTTGGTGGAAAAAATACCTGAAGTGGGAGGAAAAGACCAGTGTTACTATTATTACTTCTCCTCATAACGTATACCTTATAGTAAAGAAAAAAAGAAATATACAATATCAAATAGTACATAAAAAAGCAAATTTATTATTGAGTTTGTGTTTAAAGTGTCATAGCATAAGATTCCTCAGTGACTATTCATGCTTTATCCTAAGCACTGTAAGCTTATATAAACCACTGTAGCTGATTCGCCAAGACATACAGAAGATATTTACTAGATCCTTCTTCACTTACCTTTTCTACTTTCCTCAGGAATGTTCTTCCCACAGTAATGTTCTTGATAGAGACTTCTTAAAGAAATCTCCAATTTATAAGGTAAAGGCAATCATAATGTTTTGGATAATATTTGTGGGAAAGAACTTTGAAAAAGAAGCATTTGCATTCAGATTTTGGAAACAAGCATGGTGCTAGTCATTGGAAAAATCTGGATTCACTTACACATTTTTAGAAATTTGAAACCTCTACCTCTCGTCTTTAGACTCTTTCTGTCCTAATTCTTCACATTCCCACTTTCCTCTTGTTCCCACCAGCACGAGTCTTTCCCTTTTCTTTCCTTCGTGACACAGGAGAAGTATGTTCAGCCATCACCACCTAGGTACAAATTAATTACTATGCAATGTCTTTCAGGTAATTTCAGATGATGACAATTTATATTACGTAGCTGATAGAGTTCAAAACAGTGATAGTATGAAGGAACAGAATACACAAAATTTTACTACTGATAGTAGGATTTATGGATTCACTCTAAGAGCTTCTTAAATATTTTCCAAATATTAAATCATGTGAAATTCACAGAAATTTATAAATTTATTGCTTTCATATTATATATGAGGAAATTATGGTACACAGAGATTAAATTATTTTTCCCATTTAGGTTTTAAATAATTTCTCCCACATAGGCCCAAGTTCTTCCATTCAGCATTTGGACACAGTCTAGCTTCAAAAATGACACTTTTTATATATGTGTGCTAAACCATCTATAAAGAGCACAAAAGAAAAATAATATATAGTATAATATCAGAAAGTAATTATTTTTAAAATTATAAATACTTCTCAACTAATTTAAATCATCTCAGTAACAAGATAATCCTTAGGCAAATATATAAATGATGAAATAAATATATATGTATAGAAAATAAATGTATAAAGAAAGATATTTTTATTGTAGATGATTTAGAAAATGTACTTATATTTAAAACAAACTAAAAATTACAAGCATTTGGTGAATGAAAAACCACTGACAGCATTTTGGTGAATTTCTTTTCAATCATTTATATGTGTACAGGTAAGTGTTTATGTATTATATCAATTCTGACATTTTGATAATATCAATTCTATTTTGCCATTCATAGAGTTTGCCATTAAAATTGGCCCAAACTAAACCTAACCAAGGAGATAAAAGACCTGTATGCAGAAAACTACACAACACTGAAGAATGAAATCA